>JAJPUD010004761.1:49052-64447 GCA_023553655.1 Myrmecobius fasciatus | reverse complement strand
TCCTCCCCTCTACCCTCCATTTGTGGTCTCTTCGTCTTCCTCCCCCAACTTGAACCTCCCACAAGTTTTGGGCTGCAGTGAGCATATCTCGGCAGGATCGCTTTTTGACCTGAGTTTAAATCCGACCTCAACACTTGCTAGGGATCTTGAGCAAATTACTCTCCCTCTTGTCTCAGTTTACTCCCCTGTAAACCAAATAATAGCATCTACAACTCAGGGTTCTGAGGATAAATTTAGCGCTTTGCAAACTTTCGAACGCTCTATAAATCCTAACTAGCTTTTGTTTTCTTTTTTTTTAGGTTAATCAAGAAGTCTGAAAAAAAAAATCCCACTTTCCTTTAATCCTCTTGTGTTAAACTACTATAAGTTAAACAGTAGGTGAAAGTCTACAGTAAAGTGAGTTTTCTCCCTCTGGAGTTCCCTCTATCCCCGGTCCATCCCTATTCCTTTAAGCATTGTTGTTAAGAGGATAGCCCTTAGGCCACTTCCCATTGTAAGGTTTATTTCCTTAATGAGAGTAAATCTGGAGGTCTCTGACCTTAATTGTAAAAACTTCCCCTAGGATAGGAAGCTGTCAACTCAATTTATTGGTGCTTAGCCCATGTTGGACTGTGGATTTGAATATACATTGCTCGGCTCTTATCTCGAGTATTTTTAGTGGTTAACTGTGGTGAAGTGTGAAATCAACTGAAATGAAAGAATTAATCCCCGGATGCTGGATTGGCTGGTAGTTGTTTCCAGAGTAGGAGCTCCCTCTGCCCTAAAGGAATTGCAGGAGCCTCAGAGAAGTTCGGGATTCCCTTTGGTCACACTGCTAGTCAGAGGAGGGAAAGGAGTGCAGGGGCTTCCAGTCTCCTGCTCTTATTTCTCCAACCACGCTAATAAAAATAATTCTTCCTGAAAGGCAAGCCATAAGAGGGCTAAACCTCTCCTCCTCCTATGTTCCCAATCCTCTCAGTGCTCCCCATAGAGAGAAAATGTTGGACACCTAGGTGACTCATTATCGGTAAATTAGGACATTGTTTTTATGCTCCTAGATGTGATTTAACTCAGCCATAGATAAATAGGCTCTGGATTCCAAAGGGGGTAAGAAAAGAAACCACTACATAATTTAAAGGTTAGACTTGTGGGCTGGGAATAATAGGTTGAGACTGTTTATTTTCTGTCCCTATCTCTACTCCTGACTCATTTCTAGGATCTATCAAGTAAGCTCATCTCTTTGATGTCAGGTCGTTCATTTGTAAACTGTAAATAATTGCTACTTCTCTTTAAAAGGTATTGTACAATTACTCCGTTAAGATCTGTGTGGATCTCTTGTGTCATAATCAAAAAAGGTAATCTGCTTGTGGTAGGGGAAGAGGAGAAAACATGGGGGATGATTTCCTCTAAATGTGACTTGAAAGATTTTTGAGGAGAATGCATTGTTCTTAAGTTAAACCTTTTCTACATATAAAATCATCTTTTAAGAGGCAGCATACTCATTGGAAGGACAAATATTGAAGCTGAAGCGCAAATAATTTGGTTACATAAATGGGAAAACAGAACTCATTGGAAAAGCCAAAAGAAGGGGGTGACAGGATGAGACGGACAGGTAGTATCATGGAAGCAACAAACATGAGCTTTGACTGACTTGGGAAGACAGGAGAGTACAGAAGGGCCTGGAGTGCTATAGTCCATGGGGTCACGAAGAAGTGTACATGACTATCAACAGGGATGTAAGCATATAAAAGATCTGTGTTCAAAGCCCACTTCTGATATTTAGGAATTGATGGGCAAGTCACTTAATCCCACCTGACCCTCAATTACATCATAAAAATAGGGGACAAAATGGCTTTTTAGATCCAGGTTAGCTTTAAAACTGATCTTTATAAACTATTTTTCTTTTTTTTCCCCCGAGGCAATTGGGGTTAAGTGACTTGCCCAAGGTCATACAGCTAGGAGAGTTAAGTGTCTGAGAGCAGATTTGAACTCAGGACTTCCTGGCTTCAAGACTGGTACTCTATCCACTGGGCCCCTAAACTAATTTTCAAGGAAAAAACTATATCCCTTAATTTTTCACATTATTAAAGTGTTGGATACCAAATTTATTTGCTTAATATATTGGTTAATTAGGTCTTGATCACTTCTCTCCTTATTATCAAAATAACCCTCTGCTTCTAGTTTGTCCAGGGCATCTCCAAACAGCTAAGAATATCACAGCTAATTGATATTCTTAAAGCTCAGACCCCAACTACATCACTCCTCTGTTTGAGAAATTAGGATAAAAATTCAAGTTCCTTATTTTGCCTTTTCTTCTCAAATTGACTCCCATCTATTTCTCCAGACTTTCCAGTTTTCATTTTTCTCCTCATTCATTCCAACCTACTTTCTGTTCTCAAAGTACCTTTGCACAAGCTGGTATATTTTGCCTCCTCAAACCTGCCTCTTGGAATCTCTCTTACTTCAGAAAATACATTTATTCCCTATTCTTAATTACTTGTCTACCTGCCAATAGACTGTAAACTCCCTGAGAGCAAAACTGTTTCAATTTTTTGTTTTGTTTTGTTTTTGAATCTCTAGTGCCTACCATAAAACTCTATAATTATTTGGTGTATTGAATTGAATTAATACCTCAAAGCATGGGCCCTATCTCCTTCCTTTTTTATTAGTCTTTCTTGCCCTGAGTTACTTTTCAAAAAATTCTTTTGTTCTGTGGTTTCCCATTCCCTTTGTTTTTCCCCACCATTTCCCTCCTCCTTTTATTTCTTCAGTCTCTCATTTTTGCCATCAGTTTTCATTTTTTGCCTTCTCTAGTTTTCAATTTTTCTCAAGTTTCCATAACTCCTTCAGTTAGAATAAACTTTTCATTTCCAGTTTCTAGTCAAAGACTATTTAAGGAATGAGATTTTTTAAATCAATAAAGATTTGTCCCTTTGCTTAAACATCAAGTTCCTGACATACTACTTTGTCTTAATTAAAGGGAAAGGGATGAACTATGCCTCAAGGCTTTGGAGGCTAATTGGGATAAGAGGTGTTGAGGTGTGATGAGCAAAGTATCTTGGGCAAGCCCTGCATAAGAACTTGGAAAAGACCTCACCTGAGTGCATGGCCTGTAGTCTGGGTTAGTTTTTGCACATAAAGAAAAAAAATGAATAGATTTAGCTGTATGTATTCCAGCTGGAGTCAGAGCAAATAAAGTTTTCCAATAGAGAGCATGTCTAAATTCATGTCAGCATTTTCTGACTGGTGTGTCATTCTGATGGGGAAACTAGAGCAAACCTGAAGTATCAGAATTGAAGCTATCATATCTTTGACAGCATCTCTATAAAAGTGCCTCTTTTTTAAGACTTAGGGGATTTTATGTAACACATTCTTTTGATCCTGAAAAACCTTACTATTGGTGGATAAGGACCATCTGCCACCAGATTAAAAACACACACACACACACACACACGTCTGTGAATTAAGCAACCACTAACAGCAAAACTAGTTACAGTGTTTTCTTTGTGGCTCCTGGCAAGTGGGTACATGTTAGCCTGTCTCTCTGCTTTGCTGGCCCACTCAGGCAAGCTGATCTGACCGGTGGCGCAGGGAGGCAGCTTAGCACTGGGGATCTGGCCCCTAAACCCAAAGGCACACCAGAAGGCCTAAAGTTCGCTTTCTCTGATTTGGTGACATCTCCTTAAATGCATATTCATATTGTGAGTAGGAGAGGAGATGACTTTCTCTTATAGTGCTGATTGACAGAAGTAGTTATTTTAAAGCCTGCTGAAATGCTTTGGTAGTATAATCGAGGTTTGGTTTGGTTTTGGTTTTAGTATCTTGTATTATATAATCTCTATCATTAATCTGATTTAAACCACCTTTTGGTCTTGCTGAGGACAATGGAATTGTTTTTTCAAGGCACCTTTTCATATGGCCTTGGAGATCTCCTATGATTTCAAAGAAACTAGGTTCAAAACCCAGCTCTGCCTTTTCCAAGTTGTGTGGCTTCGAATAGATCACTTAAACTCCCTTAAGTCTCAGTTTCCTCATTTGTAAACTGAGAAAGCAGAAGGTGGAGGTCCTGATGCCATCAGGGACAATAACACTTACTCTTGCCAAAGTCCCTGTTCTCTTTCCTGTTGTAAAAGATTTTATGGGACAAGAGGCAAAGCTAAGCGTTTGTGGGTGTGGTGTTGTTAGAATAAAATAAAGGGGCAAATGAAGTGTCCAAAGTGAAAAGATGTCAGTCAGCTTTTGTTCATAAAGAAAAAAAATGAATGAATAAATGGGGGGGTAAGATTGCTGTGGAGCTGAATTGAAGAAATGAAGCCCCTGTCTCATTACTGAGAGACCCAAGAAAGAGTGCTGAATTTGGAGACAAGAGCTTGTAAGAAACTAATTCTGAGTCCTTAGAGAAATCACTTCTCTGGGCCTCAGGGTCCCCTTCTGCAAAATGAAGGAGTTAAACTAAATGGCCTCTAAACCCTTCCAGCTCTAGAATCAGTGATATCATGACGACTTGAATTTGTAGCTCTTTAAAACTGTTGGGTATTTTCTACATAAACTATTGCCAAAGCATATTTCTCTCAGTTTGAGCAGCTGATTTGGATATACACAGATATATATATATATATATATATATATATATGTGTGTGTGTGTGTGTGTGTGTGTGTGTATGTGTATGTGTACATATATGTATATGAATCCCTGACTAAGTGATATAAATAAAAATATATAAAAGTATTAATATATAATAAAAGTCTGCACTTAGGCTCAAAATCATAATTATATAATAACTTTATATTGGAAAGGAATAGCAAATTATATACAATAGACTTGCAGTTCATGTGCTTGTATTTTACTGTGTTATGGAAATGCTTGTTTTATTTCTTAAGTTCAGAATAAAAAATAAAAAATTTGAAAAAATCACATATATGTATATGCATATGTATTTGTATATGTGCATGTGTACATGTATCAATATAACCTATATCTATTATATAGATAATTTCATCGAGGTATCCTGGTGGATAAAATTCCAGGCCTTGGAGTCAGGAAGACTCTTCTTCATGAATTTAAATCTGGCCTCAAATTCTTACTAGCTATGTGACTCTGAGCCCACTTCACCTTGTTTGCCTTAGTTTTCAAATCTGTAAAATCAACTGGAGAAGGAAATGGCAAACTGCTCCAGTATCTTTGGCAAGAAAATCCCAAAAGGGGTCGTGGAGAGAAGTCAATGTGACTGAAGTGACCCAACAACAACAATTTTGTGTGTATGTATACATATATATACTCTGGGTTCTATGTGGTCTACCAGGTCCTACCCACACTTCAGAAATAGTCCTGGCAGCCAATCTTTTATATGAGAACCAGTTCAGCTCTACTCAGAGCTGCCCCCTAGCAGGATAGCCAACAGGTAAATCACTTCTTCAGTCATAGCAATTCACAAAAACCATGACCCAAACTTTTCTAATAGTACGTTTCTATCAGTTAAGAAGTTTTGAGCATGCATCCCCTAATATATACATATTTATTTACTAATGAATTATACACACATATTGCTAAATTGAACTTTAAGCAGGATAAGCCAAAGATATTAAATAAAGAATATTTTTATAATTTTTTATTCAGTAATGTTAGCAAAAACCATTTTGTTCTCACTAAACATTAGTAATAGTAATGCTGGTAATCTCTGCTTCACAGAGTTGTTGTAAGGATCAGCTGTGATAATTTCTTTTAATTTATTGAACTAAATACAAAATAAGAAAAACCAGAATTGAAAAAAGACAGAAAAGGAAAACAAAACAAAGCAATAATTACCATGTGCCCAGGGAAGATTCAAAATATGTAACAAAAAATTTCCATTTCAAGAAAGCATAATTAAAAATAATAGAAGAAATTACTTTCGTGAGTGTCCATCTTTTCTTTGCTTCCTTGTAAATTATTCTTTTGTTCTCCACTGAGTACTTTTTACTTTATTCTTTTTTTTTCCTTTTTATCTCCCCCTTTCCCTCCCCTCCCTCCCTCCCTCAAGCACGCTACACTTAAGCACAGATCTATAGATATATAGATAAATATAGATATACAGATTAGCATTCACCCACAGACCCACACATATCATATAGCGATGTGTACACATACATAGACCTACATCCATATGTATTCACATATACTCAGACACATACATATGCATCTGCATATACCCATATGTAAATATGCATCTAAAGCTATGATGATGTTTTGAAGGTAATATAAGTGTTAGCTATTAGCAATTTAATACACACCAATATTTTTACTGGGTTATAAATAGTAACTGTTATTATTTAGTTAATTTGACCAATGTAGCTAGTCAAACAGGTGAATACCTTTTTAATGAAAAATACACAACACGACAAGCTAAGATGTAACAATTCTGAATATAATAGTTTTTCAACAGGAATTAGAGTTCTCTCTGGACAGATATTCATACTGAATAGTGCAAAAACAATGAGCAAAAGTGAATCCTCCCTGATTTCAATGAAGCGGAAACTTTTCAATACAAATAAAATCCTCTTTCTTTACAAGATTCTGCTTAATGAATGTTTGATATCTTAATTTCCTTTTTGTGTTTAAATATTTTAGCTGTGTTTTTGTAGGAGTGTGAAAAACAGCAAGTGAGCCAGTTGGGCTGGACCACAGAGAGCATGAATTAATCCATCAATCAACAAGTATTTATAAAAGACTTAACGAGTACCAGGCATTGTGCTCGGCGTACACAAAATGAAAAGATCTCTACTTATAAGGTAGTCATGTATATGAAGACTGATAAGATAGGTTGGAGTCAGGTCTTGCTAAATTCAGGAAATTACATTTGATCTTAGAGATATAAAGAGCCACTGGGGTTCATTGAGGGGGAAGGTGGGACATGACATAGTCAGAAAAAAAACTTTGGGAAATTAAATTAACAACATATTTGTATGAGGGATAGGAGTATTAGGGACTGGAAGCAAGGAGACAAGTTAGGAAACCACTGCAGTAGTCTAGGAGAAAGGAGAAGCGGTCCCAGTCTGGCTGTATGAGAAAAGGAATGAATGGGAAAAATGATGAAGAGAAAAATGGCACGATTCGACAACTGCTTGAATATGTGGAGTGAGGAAAAATGAAGTGAGGATGACAATGAAGTTGTGGACCTGAGTGACTGGAAAGATGGTGGTAGTCTTGACAGAAATAAGAAAGTTCAGTTTCCTGAACTTCCAGAGATAGGAAAGTTCAAGGATGGCTTTGTGAAGACATGGTAATGATGTTTACAATTTCGGTCCTAAAGCATCCAAGACTGTTCATTTTGTTATAGCTCTCTCTGGTCTACCCAAAACTAAAGAGGAAAGGACTCTTACTACTAGGAATGGCCACCTTATTATATGAAGGACAAGGGGATATAGAGGGGAGAAAGGAATGTTTCCTTTTTTTTTTCTTTTTTTTTTCTTTTTGCTGAGGTTTTGCTGAGGCAATTGAGGTTAAGTGACTTGCCCAGGGTCACACAGCTAGGGAATGTTAAGTGTCTGAGACCAGATTTGAACTCAGGTCCTCCTGACTTCAGGGCTGGTGCTCTAACCACTGCACCACCTAGCTGCCCAAGGAATGTTTCCAATGTCGCTTCTGCAAATGCTGCCATGAGATTATAACTACGGGTCTGAAAGCCTACTGCCCACCTGATCTAGCATGGGGAGCATGTGGGAGTTTATACAGCAGTGACAAGGGGCAGAGTGAAGAAGAGATGGGGAATAATGAGTAGAGGATAGATGTGGTTGGATTAGACATCCCCATAATGAGATAGGGATGAAATGAATCTCCCTGCCTTCCTGCCTTCTGATTGGTTGATCTTATCTCTCTTGGGGTCATAAAAGGACCACAGTTCTTTGGAGTCATGCCATGACCTCCAGTTTGGAGATCACCATGTCAAGTCAGGTACAAGGTGCATTGGCCAAGGGAGTCTCATTCTAGTTACCAGGATCCTTAAAGCATTGAAATGAAGGCCCTTTCATCTTTATACTTGATCTCTCCATCCAGTTGCCTCGATTTTTAACATTTTGAACCTATCAATCAGCATGTTAGCTCTCCCTTTCAGCTCTGTGACATTCTAATATCTGATCATTTTCTTGACCCCTCCTGATTTCTTCTTGCATCATAGCTTCTCTTTAAATGCTATAATAAATACATTCTCGAGTATCTGGTTTACTGATGATTTATGTCTTCAATCAGGTAATAAAAATCAGTAGGTACAATGTAAGAACCACTTGGCCCATAACTTTCCCACAAGAATTTCATGGTAACAGTCTACAATTAGGAGTTTTGAGATTTGATATTATTTGTGTTAGGGAACTGCCCAAATTCTATACAAGGTACCATGATATCAGTAAGGATAAAAGAGGAAGAAGCTCCTTGGATTAACTATTAACTATTAGATTTGCTTCTGTTTTCATAAGCATAGCACAACCAATATGCCTAGTGACAGCTGGATTTGTGAGTCATTTTATCTTTTAGAAAATAATATTTACTAATTCTGTATTTCCATGCTGGTTGATCTGGGGAATCACAAAGCTATATGAGCCTCTCTCCCAGCCTTTAAGGATTTTATGGTCTAGTAGAGGAGATAAGGCAGTAGGGGGTCAACCTGATTAATTGGTCTTTATCTGGAGATGGTTCCCTTCAACTAATTCATCAGCCAGCATTTATTAAGCACCTACTAAGTGACAGATATTGTATAAGCTGTTGAGGACACAAGGACAAAAATGAAAATCCCTGTCCTCAGAGATTTTCTTTTGTGCAACATTTTAAAATTCCTTCTCCTTGGAGATTGGCTTCAGAATCACTTCTCTTTCCATTGCACCACCACCCCTTATCCACCAAATCAAGATATCATCATCACCATCACCATTATCAAGAGGATATGTGGAGGATAAAGAGCTGACATTATAAACAGGAAGATCTGAGTTCAGTTTCTTCCTTTGACACATACTGGTCATGCTCTCCTGAGAACATCATTTAGTCTCTCAGTGGCCCAAGAACAATACTGTGGCATAAAAAGGTGGCAGAGATAGGCATGAGTTGCACTGGTCGAAGTTCTCTCATCATTTAAAATCACAGCTCCAGTCTCATTGAAATACACTTTTTTCATGTATATGTCTACACCAGACCATGCAGAGGTGACTATAAACCAGATTGATGGATATTTGTCATATATTTAAATGATTCCTTAAAGCCTATATATGTCTTGGCAGATAGACTCTCAAGTATTTTATACTTCCTGTAATTATTTTAAAGGGAATTTTACTTTTTATTTCTTTCTGTAGGATTTTGTTGATAATATGCAAAAATGCTAATGATTTCTGTGAGTCAGGAGTAGAATTCAAAGCATCTATAAAGTTGAATGGGATAAATACATCTTTATTTCAATATAATTGGCTTCCTTTATAATTCTTTGTATTTTATTTTATTCATTTTAAAAAGCATTTTTTTCTGCATAGAAGTCCACAGGTTTGCCAGATTACTGAAGGAATTCAGAACACACCAAAAAAAGTTTAATAACTTCTGGACAAGAGCCAGAATACAAACCTTAGTTTCCAAAACCCAGGGCCCCTTTCACTCCACTGCACTTGCCTCTTAAAGCAAAATGAAGTGGGAGGTAGAGCAACAATAAAGGCAGTTTTTCATGGTTCCCGCCTCCAAGTTCTTCCCACAGAACACCTCCATGTGTCTTATAACTCACACTTGATCCTTTAAACGAGAACCAGATTACCAACAATGGACCTTAGCAGCAGAAAACTAAGGCACCAACATAGCCACAAGGGAAGGGTATTTGTTTTCCATCTAAATCCAGTCCCAGGCAAGTACAATAGTGAAGTTGTGGGCTTGAATTCTACTGTAATACAGAGAACAAAAGACATACAGAAAAATGGAAAATGGTCCTTCTTTGCCTCATAATTCATTGCATTGAAAATATATTTCAACAGCAATCTGATTTCGACTATCCTACACAAAAACAACCACCAAAATCTTCACTGGGCAGTTGTCTGATTCCAGCCGATCTCTTGGCCTTTGAACAATACTGGCTGTTGCTTATGGGGCCATCAGGAAAACCCAGCTGTGCTACTCTCTAGTACAATGAATTGCTTCCGCTGTATATAAAATTGAAAGTATTGGGTGTTTTAGTGCGGAAAAAGGATATCCTGCTACTCAGCTCCTATTTCCTAACTGAAGGCTATTACTGAACTTTCTCCATTAATTCATATGCACTGGATTATCCTGTGATGAAAGAGAATGGGCTGGGGAAGCTGGTTAGTTATCCTTTGAGGGAAGGGATGAAGGGTAGTTATTTTCACTAGAGTATCCTTTCTCCAGGAAGTCCACTAGGACTAGACAGAAGAGATGATTTGCTGATATTCATTAAAAGAGGGAGTTTGCACACTTCACGTTTACCGCAGGGAAAAAAAAAATCACAGATCTAAGTGTCCCTTTCCCCCTCCCAAAAAAATGATTTTTTTTTCTCTTTTACACTGGAAGGGCCAAAGTTTTTCATGACAGAAAGTGGCTTGCTGAGTCACTTAACCCCAATTGCCTCAGGAAAACAAAACAAAACAAAACAAACAAACAAAACCAACAAAGAAAAACCCACCCTTCTTAGATCTGATGGTTCTTTGAGAAAGAAAGGGGAAAAAGATATAGAGGAAAATTTAGGTGATGTAAAAACAACAGCAAAAGCAAGAAAATTTATTTTTAAAATAATAAAACCTTCCAAAGAAAAGGCCATAAGTAAGTTCTAATGGAGATTCTGAATAACAAAATCAAGTATCCAGCCACTTTCAATGTTTAGCAATATTTGAATTCTACTACAGTTGTAAGATTTAGAGAAAACATTGTTCTGGAAGTGAGGAGGTTGGAACTTAGCCCTTCACTATTGGAATGATCTTGAGTGTCATCAAAGATCGTGGCTTCCCAATTGTAGAATGGTAAGGGATCTTTGAGAGCTAGTCATGAAATCTAGCCAGGGTATCGGGAAGGTTAGACTAGCTAGCTCTCTTATGAGAGGTGGGGCTTTCCCCAGGGTCACCCCTTACTCCTTCTTTCCACTCCTACCTCCACTATCCTTTTCCAGGCCCTATCACCTCTCCCCTGGACTATTGCAATAGCCTCCTAATTAGTTTCCCTGGTCCTCCCACTCCAGTCCATACTCCTCACCACTGCCAAGTTGATAATACAAAAATAAAACACAACCCAAATCATGGCATTGCCATTCTCAAAAATCTTCAGTGATCTCTTATTATCTCTAGGTTAAAATGCATAATCCTTCCCCTTGGATTCATAAACCTTTCACTACCAGACTCCCATGTCTCTTTCCAGGTTTTATTTTGCATTATCCCCCTTGCAAATTTCTTCATTCCAGATTAGCCCAGCTAGCTGTTCCCGAAATTCTCCACCTCTTGCCTGGATTTCTTTACACGTGGTCCCTCTTGCTTAGAATGCACTTCCTCCCAGATTCCTAATATTCCTTCAAAGTAGAGCTCCAGTATCAGAGAACTCGCTTATTAACACTTTCCCCCACTAGAAGTTACTTGGTCTGAATTTGCATTTGTATTTCCTTACTTATGCAAGTAGTGCCCCTTCTCACTCACTTCTCAGGCTCCTGGACAAGGGACTGTTTCATTTTGGCTTTGTCACCCTATCTCTTAGCTGTGCTTGTGAAATAGTAAACAATACATATTGACTTACAGTCAATTGAATAATAGCAAGGGATAGACACATTCTATTGTGTTGATTTAAATGATTAAATTGTTTTTATTAAACTATTATATACGTTTTAACAAATATTGGACTACTTGTCATCTAGAAGAGGGAGTAAGGGAAGGGTGGGAAAACTGGAACACAAGGTTGCAAGGATTAATATTGTAGAATTATCCATGCATAAGTTTTGAAAAATAAAAAGCTTTAATAAAAATAAAAGAAAAAATTATTATGTATTTAAATACTATGTAATTTGAGTAGGGAGAGCACTATGAGTTTGTCATTATTGTTGCTGTTAACACAAAATATGCCCTCAAACAAGAAGGAACAGGAAAGTAAATGTATTCTGCTTTGGTTATATCATACCCAAATTCATATACAAGCACCTGTTGTGACCATTTATCTCACCTCCCATTTTTTTCTCAATTCCTTTCGCTTAATGATAGAAATCTGTCTTTCAAACCTGTCAAATGGATTAAGAAAAGTCTTCTCATAGCAAATGGTACAAAAGATGGACTTTAAATGAGATTTGGAATTCTAAGGGGCAGGGATGAGGAGAGAGAGAAGTGTAGTTATGGGAGACTTGTTCAAGAGCGGAATTGCAGAGACAGAATGTTGCTGCTCTAAAATATCAGTTAAGCCCAGCTGGCGGGAATGGAGAGTGTATGAAAGGGAACAATGTAAACTAAGTCTGAAAGGGCAGATAATGAAGAGGATGACCAGGATGATGATGAAATGCTTGGATTCCTTTTCTGTAAGGATCTTTTGGAGAAGCTGCCAATGTTTAACCCTGAACAGAGAAGACTTAAAAGGAACAGGGTAAGGATTAGGAATATGAGATCTGTCATCAAATATTTGAGGGTCTTTATGAATTAGAGATGAAACTTATTCTATTTGGCCCTAACTCACAGCAGAAGGTGAAAAGTTGGAAAGAGGCAGATTTCAACATGATTTTGAGCAAAACTTAACAATTAATACTATTCAAAAGTGCAATAGACTTCCTTGGAAGATGGTACTTCTCCTTTTCTTGATTTATTTAAGCAAACAAATGATCACCACTTTCATGTTGGAAAGGCAATCTTTTTGAAATAAAGCTTGGACTGAAAAGACACAAAGGCCCCTTCCAAGATGGTGATTCTGTGATTCTGCTGAGATGTCTTCCCCAAAATATGGTAACATTATACAGCTCAGTTCAAACACCACCTCCTATGCTATACCTTTCTAGATTTTCTCAAACTGCTAATGCCCTTTTATTTTACTTACATTTTACTATGTTTACATACATGCAAGCATATTGTCTCCCAAGTATATCTTGTATATAAGAACAGGAACTGTTTCATTTTTATCATTTTATTTTTCCAGTGTCTAGAGCAATGCCTGGCACTAAATAGGCACTTAATAAATACTTGTTGAGTGATTGTTGTTCGTCCTTCATTTTCGAAGGGACCAATGACATCATAGGGATGTCTTGACTTGCTCTTGAATTGGATCTGAGTGAGACAGAGTTGCATAAAGTTCTTGCCTTCGTTCTTTCTTCCAGAGTCATCAAAATCCAGCAACAAGACAAAAGTTGAGATAACTGGTGATGGCCCAGGACTCAGTGGGTGCCGTTGGTGTCTTTGATGTCTGAGCAAGCTCTGCTTCAGCTGCCTTCATGACTGTAAGAACAAATTGTTCTCATCTGTTTGTTCCACTGGAGAAATTCTTCACATGCCTGGGGTTGACATCCCTTTAACTCACCAACAGGTTTGAGGTCTGTTGCCAAATTATGTTATATGAATATGTAACATGGTTGACCCTGATCCCACTAATTGAAAGCCAACTTTGTCACGTTTTACTGTCCCTCCCTCCAGAATTGATACCCTGAAAGGATTGGAGAAATTTCTTTTATCTGCCTCATTTCAGGCCCCCATTCACTGTGTCCCTTCACCCTTTTTTATCAGTCCAATGACTAGTAGATGATATTTGAAATAATATTTGTAAAGCACAGCAGTAGTCTGGCACAAAATAGGCATATAATAAGTTTGTTCCCTTTCCCCATTTAACCACTTAACATCTTGTTTGTTTTAACAAAAAGACATTTACTTTAAAGATATGTAACAAGAACAAACACTACCTTCTACCTTTCAGAGGCATAATCTCCCCCTACACCATTTCATTTCTGGGAGACTTGGGATGGAGATCAGGTTCATAGTGTAACTCAGTTCATATATAGCATTAGTTCTTCCAAGTTCACATCCAAAGCTCCTGCTGGGCTGGCATTCCTGGACCCAAGCTCCTCAGGGTATTGATGCTGGATTGGCTGCAAGATCCTATGACCCAGATTCCTGGACTCGTGGCTTTTGTTCCTTAGCCAGATGGAAACTTCACTCCTTGAACTGAGAATGGAACACAACAGAAGACCAAAGACCCAGACCCCCTTCTTGGGTCACAAAGGGGAAAGGGGAAGGATCCTTCTCCTTACCATGTAGTGTTAGTGCAGGAATCCTTCTCTCTCAAAGTCAAACACTGCAACATCTCCCAGGTGCTACATCCCTTTCAGCCAACCAGCTATGCAGTCAAAGGCTGTTCTCAATCATGTAGTGCACTAAAGCAGAATGTCCACATAGGCTTTAGTCCTCCAGTCTCACCAAAGCAGTCTCTTAATGTCTTCCACCTAAAATACTATTCCCTGTAATGGCATACCATAGTTTGGCAAGAAATAATTAAAGGAATGGTTTCTGAGAATCTTGGGAAGATTCACGTGAACTGATGTGGAATGAAATATGTGGAACCAGGAGAAAAACGTACACAGTAATAACAACAATGGATAGACAAATAACTTTGAAAAACTTAAGAACTTTGACCAAAGCAAAAACCAACCATAATTCCAGAGGACCAGTAATGAAGTATCCACTGCTGAAAAAGGTGGACTCAAAGTAGAATGAGAAAACTGGTTTTGGACATGGCCAATATGCATATTTGCTTTACTTGTCTACGAAGAGTTGTGACAAGAGTTTTGTTTTTCTTTTTCAAGGTTGGGGTTGTGGGAAGTAGAAGGGAAAGAAAATAAAATTTTAATTGAAATAAATTTAAATGAAATTGACATAAATAAATATATGGATGATTTAATTCTATTTAAAAAAAATGAACACCAGGCAAGTGTTCTTAGTGCACAAACATTTCTTCTCTTCAATTTCTGAAAAATTGAAGGTGACTTCCTCAATTCTAATCTCAGCCACACTTTGTCTGCCTGGAATTCCAGTTAGGTATGGTGATTAGGGGAAATGAGAGACATCCCATAAGAAAGAGGAAAGAATCATAATGGTCTCAGACCCTTTGTCTCTCTCACAATTCAACTGAGGACCAAGCTGAAGAACCTTATTAGGTCCAGGAAACACTTTTGCTTTCTTTCTTTCTTTTCTTCCTTTCTTTTCTTTTCTTTTCTTTTCTTTTCTTTCCTTTCCTTTCCTTTCCTCTTTTTTTCTTTCTTTCTTCCTCTTTCTTTCTTTCTTCCTTTCTTTCTTCCTTCCTTCCTTCCTTCCTTCCTTCCTTCCTTCCTTCCTTCTTTCTTTCTTTCTTTCTTTCTTTCTTTCTTTCTTTCTTTCTTTCTTTCTTTCTTTCTTTCTTTCTTTCTTTCCTTTCTTTTTCTTTCTTTCTTTCTTTCTTTCTTTCTTTCTTTCTTTCTTTCTTT
>JAJPUD010004761.1:23856-48952 GCA_023553655.1 Myrmecobius fasciatus | reverse complement strand
TTTTCTTCCTTCCTTCCTTCCTTCCTTCCTTCCTTCCTTCCTTCCTTCCTTCCTTCCTTCCTTCCTTCCTTCCTTCCTTCCTTTCTTTCTTTTTCTTTTTTACCACTGAGACAAGAGCCATAAAAAGAAATCCTCATTTCCTAAAAGTTCAGGCATGATAGTGCAGGTTTAATTAGGAACATCAAACTCTTTATAGCAAATTATGAACTACATCCAGCAGAGCTGGGTGGATACTCCTAAACCTGCTTCGTTTGCATGTGCCCAACAACCCAGGCCTGGCCAAACCCAAATTTGGCAGATGGAGCCCAGAGAGGCAAGGATGGCATCACATCTGTCTAGAAAGAGAAAGCTCCAGGACTCCTTTTGGGCAATACATGCACCTGAGCAAATCACCTTTTTTCTCAATCTTAGTACCCTCACCTATAAAATGAGGGTAGTAATAATGCTTATCTCCCATGGTTGTTGTGGGGATAAAATAATATCATGGATGTAAAATGCTTGGTAAACATTAAACTGCTACATAAATGTGAGTAATGTACATGAAAATGATGCTTAAAACGGATTTTGCAAATTCTAAAACTACTGTTTTCTAGAGCAGGAGTTCCTAACATGGGGGTCTATGAATATAATATTATATGTATATACACATACATACATATATATATATACACACAAAGACCTCTCTATATAACTATATTTCAGTATAATTGCTCTCCTTTGTAATCCTATTTATTTTCCATTTAAAAACATTCTGAGAAGTGGTCCATAGGCTTCCACAGACTGCCGCAGGGGTTGAGGACATACACAAAAGATTGAATACTCACATCTTAGATTTTTGAGGATAACTGGGTAGCGCTTTGAATAGAGATCCCAATTTGGAGTCTGGAAGACCTGAGTTCAAATTCGGTCTTAGACAAAATATTAGCTATGTGACCCTAGTTAAGTCATTTAACCTTGTTTGCCTCAGTTTTCCCATCTTTAAATTGACCCAGAGAAGGAAATGGCGAACCACTCTAGTGTTTGTTGTTGTTGTTGTTGTTGTTGTTTTGACAAGAAAATCCTACACAGGGTCATGAAGAGTCAGACATGATTGAACAGCAAGAACCTTAGAGCTTTACATTTTACAAAGCACTAGCTTCATAATAATTCTATAATGGAGGTATTATTATCTTCATTTACACATGGGAAAATTAAGGCTCAGAAAGATTGAACTCTTTGTGAAAGGTCTAGAGTGGGGGAGAGAAGGAGGAGGAGGAGGAAGAGGAAAAGGAGAAGGTGGGGAAATTCAATTCAATAAATTAGTCAAGGGCCTATTCTAGAGAAAGTAGTTGAATTAAGGAAGACAGACCTCAGGCCCAGGAGAATATCAATCCCTTTCCTGACTGAAAAGTTCCTGCAGGCAGTAGATAAAAATGGGGGAAAGTGGGCCTCTAGGCTGTGTCTAGGCTAGCCCATTACATTATGGGGCTTAGGTTGTATGTTTTAGAAGGACTGAGAACTAGAAGGCAGGCTAAAACCTTTGTTGTCAGCTGAGTGACTATGGAAAAATCATTGGATTGTCTTTCTCTGGGAATCTTTGGAGCCCTTTGTCCTGGGAATAGTCTGGGCCATTAAGATGGCCATAAATTGCTTACAGTCCTAGACCCAGAATACACCCAAAGCCGGGTGCTAGTTCCTAAAGTATCACCCCCATTGCCCTAAGTCTGGTGTATGTCTAGGGGGAGGGACACGGGGATCCAGGAGTTGGGATCACATCAGTGTTCTGTGCCAGCCCACTATGGCATGTCAAAGACAAAGCCAGGCTTCAGAATGGTGGAGCTTTGAGAAGGAAGACCTTTCATTGGCCATCACAGCTTTTCCCTTACTTAATAATCCAGCCAAACGGAACTTCTCTCTATTCTGTGTATCATTTATCTTCCATTGTCATTGCCCTGTCTATTGCCTAAAATGCACTCCTTTCTTAATTTAGACTCAGAGATTCTCTCCTAACAGTACTTATATGTCCCTAGACATGGAATCTTCTCTGTTTCTCATACAATAAGCATTTAAATACCTACTGTGTCCCAGGCAATGCACTTAATACTGAAAAGGAAGGGAAAAAAAGCAAACACATTGTCTTTGCCCCCAAAGAGTTCACATTCTAATGGCAGAGACATGTAAATTACTACATACATATAAAATAAATATTGACTAGGTGTTTAGAAAGCAATGTCAAGGGGACAAACACCCTCAGCATTACCGTGGGGTGGTAGAATGATTCTGGGCTTGGGTTCACTTATCTGTAAAATACAAAGTTAGCTCTAAGCTCTGGATCTAAATGCTATATTTTTATGATTGCTCTGATCACCTATACATAACCCCTTCTGCAGGGAGTGGGATGGAATTATCTGACAGCCCCTTAAACTCTTTCCCCAACTCTTTTTTCCCTGAGGCAATCGGAGTTAAGTGACTTGCCCAAGGTCACACAGCTAGTGTTAAGTGTCTGAGTCAGATTTGAACTCAGGTCCTCCTGACTTCAGGGCTGGTTCCCCAACTTTTAATAGTTCAGACAATGAAAAGCCAATCTTCGGACCTCAGCAAGGACCTGACTTGTGTCAGGGTCCCCAGATTTCTGACTGTCAGCTCTCTGCAACTTCTAGCATGCATCGACCCAAGAAATCAGGGGAAAACTCAGAGGGCAGTTTCTGTTGCTAACCTTGTGACATCATATCTTTGCTACACAAACCACTGGCAGAAAGTGCCTTAAGACTTCTAGAAGCATTCAGGATAAACCAGAGAAGAAGAATTTTCCCTGAGGAATATGAGCATTGGCATAGGGATTGAAACAATCTGCCCTCTCAGAGTTGTACCGCTTTAAGACTGAGAGATCTAGCCTAGGTCTTCTTGTCATTGTTGTTAGCCTTGTAGTATAAGAGCCAGTTTTTGAGAACTCTGGGTTGGTAGTCTGGGATCTCTGCTTTTATTGGATGGCTATAATCAGACTCAGATGGAAAGAAAAGCTGGCATCCTCCTCAGGGTTACTAGCAATACCTGCTGCCTGTCCCACAGAACAGTGATTCTTTACATTCTTTTTTAGATCTAAAATTACCAACTAATGGATCTGTGAGCTCCAATAAAAGCGAAGGATGTGGTCAACTATACTAGCTAGTATTTATTTGGTACATCAAGGCTGGCAAAAAAAAATATATATATATATACACACACACACACACACATACATAGGCATTTAGGGATATATATATGCATATATATAGTGTATATATATATAGAGAGAGAGAGAGAGAAAGAGAGAGTCTCATTTGATCCTCACAACAGCCTTGTGAGCTAAGTGCTATTATTATCCCCATTTTACAGATGAGGAAACTGAGGCCAAGAGAGATTAAGTATCTTGTGCAGGGTCCCATAGATAATGTATCCAAGGCAGGGTTTGAACCCAGTCTATTTTGATTCCAAGTGTAATACTCTATTTAGCTACTTGTCCCCTGTAGATCCAAGTTGGGGCTTGAAATACCAACCATTGCTTTGGTGAATTGCTTGTTAAGGGGTTGGTTGCTTCTATTGGTGATGAATTAACCCTGGGTGAAAGTGGCTACTAATTTTCCCAAGTTCCTTTTTATCTCCAGCCAAAGTTGTAGAAGAAATTCCAGTGTTCTCTTGGCTTTCTTTCTAAGATACTATAAGATTGGGAGGGGGCAGGAGAGGGAAAGATAGAGAGGAGATGTTATTCAGGAGATATTGCTACCCCCTCATCCAGCTGTAAAGTTCCACCACCTGACAGAATGATTTGTCCATGGATGGAAACAAGTTCCAGAAATCCCATGCTGCCCCAGTGGTTGTGGAAATAACAGATAATCTTCCACTCCTGATCCCAGGAGACAGGATCCCAGTAGGTCTGTGAATAGAAACAAAAGAGAAGTTCTGGGGATTCGTTGCTTGGTGCTGCACAACTCAGCTGATACATGATATTCAGGAAAGCCACATCCTTCTCCCAGGGCTGCTAGATGCTTGGTCCAGAACAGATGAGAACCACACCGTCCAAAGACTCCAAACCAGAGGCTTCTCTTCTTCCTTCTCCCAATATGAGGACACTCAGCATGCTTTCAGTTCTGTCAGTGTAGAGAAGTGAACCCTATTGGATCTTAGATCCAAAAGCCTCAGTTCTAGCTGTGTCTATTGTTGAACAGGCTAGGGACAGTGGCCTCCCAGGAGTATTTGGCTGAGAACCCCCGTGAAGTCACTGACCTGACCTTCTACTTGCAGGAGTTTGGGTGCAATTTAAAAAAAAATCCAGTTGGGAATTACAACTATTAAGCCCAAAATGCCATGTCTATATAGCACAAGGGCCTCTTACTTTTGATAACCAGCACTTTTTATTTGCCAAATTGGAGAAACACCCATTTGAATAGGAGTAAATGTAATTTCTGGTCACATATTAGGAAGATAATTTAAAAAAGAAGAAGAAGAAGAATTAAAAGCAGGGGAATTTGTATTAAAAACCTTCATTTACTTTTTTTTGTTTCTTAGGTTTTTTCTTTTTTTAAATACATATTTCCTTCTTCAGTTAGAGAAGCCAAGAAATCTAACATGTGGAAGATTATAAGGGCATTATGTGACAAGTCTAATTTTTGAGGAACAATAGAAGTGAAATTTCCAAGATCACCCGGTCTCAGTTCTTTAGCTTGCAGGGCATCTTTAAACAGAAAGCTTGCCATGCTGCTTCTGTTAGGAGATCCTTAGTGAAAGAAGTGGAAGTTCAGGTTAGAATGAATTTCTATTCCAAGGGTGAACCAAGTATTAATTGGCTAGACTTCATGGGACTTCAGTGTCTAGTCAGTGAGTTTCTTGTAGTTAGGTCTAGAAACATTTTTTTGAAATTTAATTATATCTCAGGACTGATTTGTCAGTTTATCTCTGTTAGACTAAGTTTCTTGCAATGCCAATGGGCTATGATAAAAAAGCTTTAAAAATACTTCAAAGATGTATTTATATTGTATTTTTTTACGCTTTATATAGGTTTTTCAAGGCCTGGTTAGGTCATTTGTTAAAAAATCTCTCAAATATCATAAAAACTGATGAAAGATTTAATCTTGTTAAACTGGCCAAAACCAGTTCTTTCCATTTGGAGAAAGGAATATAAAGTGAAAGAATGAGAGGGGAAGAAAAATAGAGAAAGAAAAAGAAAAAGTGAAAAAATGAAAAGAAAAAGAAAAGATGAAAAGAGAGGAAGGAAGAAAAGGAAAAAGAAAGAGAGAAGGAAATAGAAAAAAGATGAGGTAATAAAGGAAAAAAAAGGAAGAACAAACCTTATTTGGGGCTGATTAACTTCTTAATCAACAAAAATTAAATTATTTTTAGTATACCTTTAGTATTGGGTATTTTCAGAAAATTCTAATTCTTTGACAACTAGAAATCTATGTGGGGTATATTTGATAATTTTCAATAGAGGGAGAAGAAAGAAGAGGAGGAAGAAAATAAAGATAAGCCTAAAAGAAAAACAAGGGGTACTGCTAAGGTCAGCCAGAAAACACCCAGCACCTCTTTTTCTCATACCTTATCAAGGCTTAAGAACTGGATGTTACTTATTTATTGAATTAAAAACTGTCATGATACATTTTTTTCTATTGATAGGCAATAAATAAGGGAAAACCATAATTTCCAGAGAAGTGTCATCTCTTAGAGTCATTTGGGTTACATTCAAAATGAATATTCTCTCAATATTTGGTTGGCAAGTAAACAGACCTTTGAAAAGACCTAACCTTGAGTTTATGATAACCCACTTCCATTTACATATTTATGCAAAACTTTTCCTATCTTCATCTTGTTTGATTAAATAAGAAAATTGAATTTCCATTAATGTTAGGTAAAAATCCTGTACGTGAAATGCTAAACCAGGGTGTTAGGAGATTTGAAGAGGTGTTTTGTCTTGCTTGGTTCCAGAGGGCAGAACTAGAAATAATGTGAAGGTTGCAAATTGGCAATTTTAAGACTAATGGAATTAATTGATAAAGCTATTTAAAAGAGAAATGGGTTGCTTTGAGGGTTAGTGGGTCCTCAATGACTTCTTTTCCCTTCTCTACTATTATAATAGTTAAAGGATCCTAGGTTTGCATATTTCTATATGGTTAGGTCATTTTTGAATGACCTAACCATGCAAGAGACCTCAGAGTCTATTTAGTCCAACCTTCTTATTTTACAGATGAGGAAACTGAGGCCCAATCACATGAGTAGTGAACATCAGCAAAGCCAAATGATTACTTGTTTGGATGTCGACAGATGGAATTCCTATTTAGATGTGAGTTATCCCCTTAATTAACCTCTGGGATCCCACTTGTTTTTAAGTTGTTTTATTTATTTATTTTTTTGATTCTGTGATTCCACAACTTTCCTGACTTTCCCCCTATGTCTTCAAAGTCTATACGGGAGACAACTGGCTAAACCAGTTTGTGATTTTGAAAACACTCAACAGAAAATTCCTTTTTTGCACATCCTTTTTCATCATTTTATTTTGTGACAATGTTTAGTTCACATTGATTGGCGCAAAAACTTCATGCAAAATATATTGGCACACACTTCTAGTAAATGACACGACATTCCACTTCTGAGCTAATAAATAGAAACTTTTTAAAAAAATTCAAAAGCAAAGACATTTGGGATTGAAAAAACCCATTATAAAAGCTAGATTCCTAGCACATCACTGCAGACACAAATCACTCTGTTGCTAAAGTTAATGTTTAGAAATGTTAAACAGATGTCTATTCTAAGGAGATGAAAATTTCAAATTCAAAGTATACTGCTTTATGTTGACTCAGAAGTGTGGTTCAGTACTATAGGCATTCATGCAGTTAACCATAAGTAAGAGATAACTTAAACATAACATTGTACCTAACTTAATGACCCCTGAAGGACTAAACTTTAAGAGATTTCCTTTTCCTGTCAACTTTAGAATCCTACTTGTTTGTTTGTGTGTGTGTGTGTGTGTGTGTGTGTGTGTGTATGTGAGTGCTCTAAACAGTCTACAATAGTAATAGCAAAACTGATTTCCTCAAAGTTCCCTTTTAAGGCTTTTCACTTTCCTTGTCAATTTCCACCGGAAAAAAAAGGAATCAAAATAAAATCTTTAAATAGGCTCGAATATTCTTTAACTGTAAGGAAAGTGGGTTCCTATTGTTTTCTCCCCTTGAAATCAGGCACTAGGAAATTTGTGAAAGGGCAGAAGTCCTCTAAGTGTGGTGCTATGGAAGGAACGCTAGATTTGGTTTCCAAAGAAGGAGCATGGGACATTAGAAAGAATGCTGGATTTGAAATCAGTACATATAAATTTCAATCCTAATTCTGGCACTTGCACCTATGTGACCTTGCATAATCTTCATCTGAAAGAAAAGATTGAAATCAATGACCTCTATCTACAATCCCTTTCAATTTGGAATCTATGAGTGTATGTGTCAGAAAATCTGAGTTTACATCTTGACTCTACACTTAGGTGGGTATCTTTGGGGCAGGTCACTGTCAGTTTGGGCTTCAGTTTCCTTATCTGTAAAATAAGTAATTGGACTTTATCACTTTAAAGATTCTTCCCAACTCTAAATCTAGCATCCTGTGCTAGCTGGCAGATATGTTTACCATTCAAAAATGCAGTCTGGATGTTTTAGACATGTCTTTGTCCTCGGCTATTATATTTTTATTTTTTTATTAAAGCTTTTTATTTGCAAAACATATATGTGGGTAATTGGCTATTATATTTTTAAAGAAGGTGATGGAATAACACCTAGTTATTAGTGTCTACTTCTGGAAAAAAAAAAGACTAGACAATCTTTCTTTCTAATCTGAAAAGTAGCATCAAAATCAATGTACAAAAAAAGATAAGCCAACTCAGGGCTCCAGTCTCAGTGCATATGTTTATGCATATGTGCATATATTCTCCTTGGGATTTTATATGGAAGAGAATAGATGGCTTCATGGAGGTCCAGAAAAATAAAGTTTAAAGTCCATGACCATTTGTTAGCATCCTCAATTTACATATTTAAGGCACTTTCCCCTACAAGTATCATATTCCAGGGGGAGAACTGGAACTTCTTCATTACTATGCATATATCCAGTGGGCAAGAAGGGAAAGAAAAAAATCCTCAAAAGGAAGGGTGCAGAAGTTAGCAATAGGATGCAAAAAACTCCATCTGATCATGCTTAATGGAGAGCCATAGCCATTCAAAACTGGAAATATACTTTGTCAATGAAAAAAATGTATTGCTTGCTACTGAAGGAATGAGAAACAAACATGTCATTTTCAGAAATCACACTCCTTTCTTATTTCTACTCACTGAAATAGCCTAAAAATGACCGCTTGGCATATTAACTCAACACTGAAGTTATTTAAGGAATTTGGACAATCTCAAAGACAATACTTGCTATATTGACTAGAGAGATTAAGTTCAATTTTTTTCTAGCACAACTTAAAACACAAGATGTTGTAAAAATGTTAGCCAACAAGATAGATGAGCAATTCAGTCAATATTATCCTATCCTTTCTTCTTATCAGCCAACCAAACTATAGGTTAAAGAATGGATTCCATGTAGGGGAGCTAATCACAGTGGTACCAGATATAACTGTGAAACATCACCAGTCTGTGACCTTTGCCCTCCATCTTTAATGAATTTGGGAGAAATTAAAGCTCTCCTCATTCTATGGATTGGGCAGGTCCTTCTGCTACCCTATTTATTTTTTACAATCCATCTTTGTTCCTTCCCAGTACTGAAAAATCAAGGTTGGTTCTCTTCTCCTGACAAGGGGTTCAGATAAAGACTTCAATCAGTGGTCATTTAAAGAACCATGGGTATGGAGACCCAGGAACATCATTTCCAGAAAGCTCCCAAAACAGATACAACATTGAAATATTACAGAGTCCTCTCCTTCCCCTTACCTCCTCAACCACGGAATAAATTTGGGGGACACTCATGCCATTTTTCCATCCCAATTTAATATGAGATGGGTCCTTTATGGACACTGGGTGTCTAAGATCAAAAGAGATGAGCTGAAGAACTTAACTTTTCTTAACTTTGTACTGAGTAGAACCACGTCTCTACTTGTGTTATCCTTTTTAATGTCCCATTCTCCTAGAAATGTAGCCCCTTTCTTTCGACTTTGGCACTCGGGTTTTTTTTTATCAGTGACCTTTCATACTGTGGAGAATGATTCAAATTGGTTTATTTAAAGGCCTCTAGTATGATGCTTTGGGAGTTAGCACCATTATATTAATAATGGAATAATGCTTCCTTTTTTGGTGAGAAACGCCTGGTTCTGTCTTACTTTACAAACTACTAGCTCCAGGCCTAAAAATATGCTACAACTGGAACTTTTTTTTGGCATATGACTTTTTGTTTTTCTTTCTGCCAGCTGTAGCTACAGACTAGAGGGCTCTTTGAAAAGACGCTGAGCTCTTGTGAAATGCCAGCAAAGGATGGCCAGAACTCTAATGGCTACTTTGCTGAGCTTATTCAAGAGCATATTTGTATTTCTTAGGAAAAGTTGTGTTTAGTTTCATACTCTGGAGTGCTCGCAATTGTGTCCTCAGCTTTTGAAGTACTATTCCAGTACTGGATTAATTAGGAGCTCCTTGAGGAAGAGATTTGAGTTGACTTCTGCTTAGAATAAGGCAAATGCGTGTTCTGTGTACATAAGAAGGACTAAAATTGTACTTCAAAAGATCTCAGGGGCTTCCTAGGTTCTCTCCCTTCCCCACAGAAAGAAAAGTTTTCCATCGTGATTTATCCTTTGTAGTTAACAAGGTTGGCCATTGAGGTTCCCTCTGATCGAGGGGCTGCTAGCTTCTTTTAGACATTGATGGCATGAGCATGTTTCTTGCAGAGTGGCTTATCTTTCTTGGAGTAGAAGGGTTGTCCCTCCAAATTCACATGGCAGACCTGGAAGAAAGATGCAAATGTGAGAAAGAAAGGTCATGGTGGTAATGAAATCATGAATTCATGAAATGGAATAATAGTGCCCTGATGAATGTTTAATGGCTGAATGGGGAAATGGGACTGCATCGTACATTTTTACATTTAATCTGCATCATTCACCTTTTTTCCATTATTTTCTTGAGTAGGCTATCAATCAAACAATAAATTAAGCCTTGATTTGTGGTATTTGTCCATGCCCAAATGTTAATAATTGGCTTTTTTTGTTTGTTTGTTTTTTTGCTGAGGCAATTGAGGTTAAGTGACTTGCCCAGGGTCACACCACTAGGGAATGTTAAGTGTCTGAGATCAAATTTGAACTCAGGTCCTCCTGACTTCAGGGCTGGTGCTCTATGCACTTCGCCACCTAGCTGCCCCAATAATTAGTTTTTATAAACAGATTCCAGCAGGCTTCAGAACATACCTGAATAGGAGGCTGGATGGTGTGTGTTTGTTAATGCCCTAAGAAAATACTAGAGTTGATTGTATCCCTCTCTTATTTAAAAACCTTCAATGGCTCCTGATTGACTCTGAGATATTTCAGGCCTTCCACAATCTGACTCCAAACTACATTTTCAGGTTTGTTTCTTATTATTTTCCCTTACATTCTTTACTTTCTATAAACTGGTCTATGAGCTATTTCCTGAATGTGATATTCCATCTCCTGCCCCATAGGCTGTTCCTTAGGTCTGGATGCTTTCCTCATCTCATCTTTCAGGATTCTTGTGTTCCTTTAACATTTGGTTTTGGTATCATCTCTTCCATGATGATGATAAAAATGATAAATGGTGAAATAATAATGATAAATAATAAAATAAAATGATAAAGTGATAAATGATGAAATAATAATGATAATAAAATAACATGATAAAGTGATAAATGATCAAACAACATAGAAATAAGATGATAAAAGTGATAAATAATTAAATAAGGATAATTAATAAATAATGATAAGATGATAAAATTGGTCCTCCTCCTTCCCCACCTGTTTCCAACTCTCAAGTTGTCTTCCCTCTCTAACTATCCATATCAGGCTAGCAGTAAAATATAAATTACTTGAAGTAATGAACTGTGTTTTTAGTCTCCATATCTAGGATACTTGAGTGCCTTGCATTTGGTAGACTTTTGGGTTTTTTGGGGGAAAAAAATTAAATCAATCAATCAACAAGCATTTATTAAATTCCTACTATGTACCAGGTGTAGTGCTATTTAGGAGGAATGCAGATACAAAAGTAAAACCATTCCTAATCTCAAGAAACTTACTTTCTTTCTGGGGGAGACACTAAGGACATAGATAGGGATATATATGTACAATATTTGCATATATTCATACACATTCACAAATCTAGAAATATCTGTGTGCCATATGCATGTTCTGTGTACATAAGAAGGACTAAAATTGTACTTCAAAATATCTTAGGGGCTTCCTAGGTCCTCTCCCTTCCCCACAGAAAGAGAAGTTTTCCATCGTGATTCATCCTTTGTAGTTAACAAGGTTAGCCATTGAGGTTCCCTCTGAGCGAGGGGCTGCTATCTTCTTTTAGACATTGATGGCATGAGCATGCTTCTTGCAGAGTAGCTTATCTTTCTTGGAGTAGAAGGGTTATATAACCTCCATAATCCTTAGTTGTCTCATTTGTGATGATATTTCACTACTTTCCTTCTGAGGATATCATGCCCATCAAATGAATTAATGTATACCAAGCTCTAATAAATGTAATTTCTTTTATTTTTGGGGGGGGTTTTAGAAAAAATTGGGTCTTTTGTCTCTCCTCTCTCAAATTACCTTATATTTACTTTGCCTTAGAGTCAAAATGGTTCAATGGATAGAAGGTCAGACTTGGAGTAAGATAGATAGCCTCAGATTCAAATCTTGTCTCTCACACATCCTGACTGTGTGACTCTAGGCAGGTCACTTGAGCTCTCAGGCATTAAAACTGCAGTTGTAGACAAAGTGCCAGCCTTCATTAATAGGGGGAGTTCTTCTACCAATGAAATCATAATTCTGATTTTTTAAAAAGGCATATGTGTTTATATATATGTGTGTGTGTGACTATGCCATTTATATGTACGTACATATATAATTACAGGTTTACATGATTTGTATGTGTATAAGTGTTTACACACACATATATATAAGTATATATGTATGTATATATAAATATACCAAAAATATAATTTATCTCTAGTGCTTAGCAGGGATAATATAGGTGCTTAATAAATGCTTTTTCATTTGACTTTACATTTTCTTGGCCATTTCCCCTAAGCCTGGAATGCTGTCTTTCCTGCTCTCCACCTACGGACTTCCCTGACTTCTTTTAAATCCCAGCTAAAATCTCTTCTTCTATTGGAAGCCTTCCTAAACCCCTCTCAGTTCCATTATCTTCCCTCTCTTCCTTATTTTCTATTAATCTTGTGAAGAGCTTAATTTGCATTTATTTGTTTTCCCGGTATTTTCTCCTATTAAATTGTAAGCTTCCTGAGGAGAGGGTCTTTTTCCTTCCTCTTTTTTAAATCCCCCAGGGCTTAGCACTGAGCCTGCCCCATACATAGTGGCTGCTTAGTGAGTGTTATTGAATGAATGAAAGCAAGTTGCCCCAAATCACTTGGCTAGTAAAGCACAATGCTGGAATTTGAACACCAAACCTTTCTACCATATGGCTCTTCTAGAGAATCTGATTCTATTTTCCCCAGTTTCTAAATAGCTACATTGATCTCTCCCTAGCCTAAAGTACTTACATTGTTTCACACCAGTCTACTATGTAACATTTGTTCCACAAATAAAACTTAAGTTCCTTGAAGCCAGAGATGTGTTTGTGTGTGTGTGTATGTGTGTGTGTGTGTTTCTGTTGCCCCAAAAGACTTACTGACCTTTGAGGGTGTAAACTCTAGCCTGGATTATTTCTTAATGGGATAGCTGCTAAAATTAAGTTTCTGAGAAATCCTCCCAACTTCCAAGAAATTGATATGATCAATGAACCTGAAGGTCTCTGAGTTTCATTGATAAGAGAAGGACCAGAACATAAGACTCCTGGGAAGAATACAGCAGATTTTTGTGTCGGGTAATTGGGGCAGCTTAGCTTCAGCCAGACCATTAGGACCAGGAGAAGCCTGTTGCTGTTAGTGATGCTGTCTCACCAGCCAAGGAAGGACTTAGCTCATGTAATATCTCATCTCTGCCGGAACACCTCTGGGTTGCTATGGCAAGAGGTAAATACAAACATCTGGGGAGAGATAACAAGCTTACAATGCCAGGTCAAGCCAGAAGCATTGCTCAAGAAACCAGGCCTCCAATGGAATCACTGAAGTCAGTCTTAAAGGACACAGGGGAAATCCTGAGGATTCATAGGCTTGACTTGTCACTCCCATGACTAAGACGGTCCAGGGGCTTCCTGTTGCTTCTAGTCTAGGGGAAAATAGAAGCTGCTCTTTGGTGTCTGGAGACCATCACGATGGCTTGCCTTTCTTTTCCGGCTTGATAAACTGTATTCCCCACTCTGAACTCTGCATCAACCAGACTAGACCACTCTTTCCCTGTATTGCAGATCATAGATTTAGAGCTGGGGAGGACCTTTAAGATTTTTTAGTTCAGTTTCTCTCCTTTAGAGATAAGGAAACTGAGGCCCCATGAAATGAAATGCCTTGCCCCAGGCCACATAAGTGGCAAGTGGCAAAGCTAGGATTCTAAGCCAGGTCCTCTGCTCTCCTATGGGAAGCTGACTTGGGTCTATATCTATATTTATAATCTATTATCTATCTACCTATCTCTACATCTATCTATCTATGTCTCTATGACCTGAGAAAGCCATCCAGAGTTCTAGAACCAGGTTTCCCTCTCTGGAAAACGAGGAGGTTGGGCTGGTTGATGTCTGAGCACCTCCTCCCCAACTCCAGATCTATGGTTCTATGAAATGCATCATTCTTTCCTCTGCCTTCTTACCTCCAAGCCTTTGTGCAGACTGCCTTGGGCACCTGGGATGCCTTTACTCTTTAATGTTACTGCTCAGAATCTGTAGTTCCTACAAGACTCAGGTCCAGACACATCTCTCCCTCCTCCCCCGCATAACTCTGGAAATACATTGTATTGACTTATCTATGCTGTATTTCCTTTCAGTGGAATATAAACCATTTATGGCTCCAGTGTCTAATATGGTATCTGACACTTAGTAGGCAGCTCATAAATGGACTTTTCATGGTTCTAGTATGTAGCCTGGTATCTGGCATTTAGTAGGCAGCTCTCAAATGTAAACTCTTCATGGCTCCAGCGTCTAACACAGTATCTGGCACTTAGTAGGCAGCTCTCAAATATAAACTCTTTATGGGTTCAGTGTCTAACACAGTATCTGGCACTTAGTAGGCAGCTCTCAAATATAAACTCTTTATGGGTTCAGTGTCTAACACAGTATCTTGCACTTAGTAGGCAATACAAATACTTGATGAATACATGAACTAATGACATGGAAGATGTCCATTTTTACAATGCTTACAGCTATCATGCAAGTTAAGTGGGATATGTATAAAGCTTCCCTTCCTGTCCCAGACCAGCCAAGTGTGTGACTCATTGCTAAGGGGATCCATATTGAAAAGAAAATGCCATCAAGTCTTCAGGAAGCCATACAAGTCAGACAAATGAACATGTTTGAGTGCTGAACTTGTAGTAATGGTTCCTGAATTCAAATCCAAACTCTGCAATTTACCTGTGTGACTTTTGGGGATGTCTCCTTCAGTTTCTGTCTCTAGCTTTATAACATCTCCTCATGGGCTAGGTGCCCTCCAAGGCCCCTTTCAGCCCTTATCTATGGTTTCATGGTCATGGTTCAGTACAAATTCCCAAGAGATCCCAGCCTCAGCCTCCTTCCAGGGATGGGCAAATAAGTGCCTCATTAAACATTGACTAGAGCAGGTTTGAGGACAGCTAAGTGGTGATGTGGATAGAATGATGGACCTAGAGTCAGAGAGACTCCTGAGTTTTAATCCAGCCTCAGACACTTGTTATCTGTGTGACCAAATTGTGTTTGCCTCAGTTTCCTCATTTGTAAAGTGTGTGGGGGGTGATAATAGCACTTGCCTCCCAGGATTATTGAAAAAAAAAATAATTGTAAGTATCTAGCACATGGTAGATACTTAATAAGTGTTTGTTGACTTGACAAGTAAGGCTTTTCTTTACACTACCAAATTTGCTTGAGTTATGTACAGGTAGAAAATCATCCTACTTTGAAATTGGGAGAGGACTTTATAAATATCCTGTTTATATATTGGAGAACTCAGCTGGGAGTTAAATGCTCAGGGCCTCTGGGGAAAAAGTCAATAGTAACAAGAATAACAACCAGCACTTCTTTGGCCATTTGATGGGTAAATTTTTGTTTTTGTTTTTTTTTCCCAAGATAGCTAAGCCACCTAAGAGGGTAGTCATGCAAAATCGGTAAGCCCATTTTGTTGATGAGGAGATTGAGTTCAGTAAGGTTTAATGGATTTCTCACTGTCACACAAGTAGTTGGACCTTAGCTGGCTCTAGGTCCAATGTTGCTCCATTCTATCACACACATTCTAGTAGCAGCATCTAGGGCTTTCGATTGTAGGCAACTATATGTTAGGGCTGTGGATTAACAGCCAGGAGAATTTCCCACTTCCTATTGAATCGACTGAATCTTAGCAACCTTCTTTTTTTTTTTTTTTAACATTCTCATTAAAATGTTTCAAGTGGCATTTCATTCAGCTTAAAAATACTCTAATTTCTAATTCCTTGCCTTAAACTTTCCACAAGAAAATTTCAGCCTCAAATTTAAATAGGGAAAGAGAGAATAGAGAAAAGCATAAACATTTATTAAGCAACTATTGCATTTCAGCACTGTACTAAGTACTTTCAAAATTATCTCATTTGATCTTCAAGAAGATCAAATGATCTTCTTGAATCCTATGAAGTAGGTACTAATGTTATCCCTTTCTCACAGTTATGGAAACTGAGGCAGATAAAGATTAAAGAACAGAGTCACATAACTAGTAAGTTTAGGTGGCTAAATCTGAACTCAGGTTTCCTTGATTCCAGGTTCAGCTGTATATCTACTGCACCCACCTAGCTGTTATTGTTCTCTGAGGTAGAGAAGACATCAGAGATCATTTAATCATATATCCTTACTTCACAAATGAGGACACTGAGGTTCATAGGGATTAATTGACATGCCCAAGGTCACAAAGCTAATGAGTTGATCAGAGTTAGAGAATCTCAAGTTTTATGAAGGTATTCTGTTAGGTTGAATGAAATGCTGCATGACATATTATTTCCATTAATAACAACTGCCATTTGTATAGTGCTTTGACATCTGCAAAGTAATTTACATGAATATCAGCTTCTGGGAACTTGACTACAGTTCTGGAGCGAGTTAAGACGGGTACTATTATTTCCTCTTCATAGATGAGAAACTGAGTCTCAGATAGCTTAAGGGGCTTGCTCATGGTCACACAGCTAATAAATTCCAGAAATGGGATTTGAACCCAAGGCTTCCTGACTCTAAGACCAGGGCTCTCTCTTCTTCCCTCTGTTCAGCAGAAAGAAATTGCAGGTGGCTAATGGACTATCTCATGCTTATCTCCTGACCTGCCTTGTATTGAAAAGAGAGCTCTCCCTGGTAAATGGAAATATTCCTTTTCCAAGTGAGAGAACATGAGGATTAGTCAACAAAGTCTCATTTGGTTTTTGCGATTTGCATTAGAAATAAAATAGGAATGAACATTTTTTTGTAAATAAAACCAATGACTTTCTTCCAGTTATCCAATGCCTAATTTCCTGGCTATCCCCTTTCAATTTTGGTTCCCTCAACTTTCAGAGGGACAGGGTAACTATGGAAAAATCCAAGTCACATAAAGGAAAACCTACAGCGCAGATGAAGCAAGTATCATGCCAAGTGTGTCCCAGAGCCTCGATGAACTTGTCTCCAGCTTCCACGGGGAAGTCACAGCCATGACACTTGGTGCTAAACAAATTGATGTAATCTGAAAAGAAATAAACATACACACTGAGACCCCAACACTCTGAGAAGGATCCAGAAGAGATGGTGGACAGAGGTATAGAGAAAAGATGGATTTGGAGGCAATTCAAACCCCAGCTATTGCTTTGACTTAGATATAGACTTTGAACTTTTGTAAGTATATGTTAGTTTGATATTTTGCATGATATTGTCATTATATCCTGTTCAGTAATGATATCCTTTTCTCTTCTGTCACCTCTCTTGTCTTCCCCAAATAAATATAATTCTCAATCGTAATATGCTCATTGATGAGACTCAGGGTGTTTCAGAGTTAGGATTTCACTCAGGGGTTATAATGAGTGAAAACAACACATTGCATATCTTTTCTCCCTTAAAAACCTCCAAAGGATTAAAACTGTCCAAGAATGGAAAGTAGAAAGTAAATAGCAGAATTGGAAATTGAAGCTGAAGTCCTTGCAATTCCTTTCCAGTGGCCCTAATTCTATCCTTTGGATCTGTGTGGAATGTTACTCCTTCAAATACTTGCAGATAAGTTTCCTGTCCCATCTCCCCTTTCTCTCCCCACCCCAAGCCTCCTCTTTTTTAGACTAAACATCCCTAGTTCCTTCCCTTATTTCCCAGGTCCTTCAATATACACATTGTCCTCCTCTTGACATTTTCCCAGTTTCCATTGTTCTTTAGGAGTGTGCAATCCACTGAAACCCAATGTATTTTTTCATATCAACTGATATTAAACCAGGTTTGTTGCTTCTCGTAGTTGCACAATTGAATTTTTGGCCAAAGTAGCAGATTTTCAATACATCCCTATTAAATTTCTTAAGTAGTTATAGTTGATCACTCTATTCTTTCAAAATCTTTTGGATTCTGCTATCTGACATATTCATTCATCTTCCTGGCTTCATGATATTGCCTCATTGGATAAATGTACTTTTTAATGACTTCATTCAAGTCATTGAGAGGCATTCTGGGAAGATGGTGGAATAGGTCAGAAATTGATTATAGCTTAAATAAGACATAATTATGTAGATGTTTTATGTGGCATGACATTAGAAACCTGATGTAGGAGTCAGGTTAATGTGTGGCTAATTGAACAGCTGTGCCTAAATATTGTGATTTAGAAATAGATGTCAATCTGGCTATTATATAATCATAATTTTATAGCAGGAAAGGAACCTCAGATTCCAGCCAGTCTGATCTTTTATTCTCTTCTTCCCCCAATCCTACCTCAAAGCAAAGTTTCACAGGAGCTGAGAACCAAAGATATAACATGACTTATCTGGAGCCTTTAAAACTCTAATGTTTGTAGTTAATTATCAGTAATAAAGCTTTGTTCGTATATGGAATAACAATGTAAGAGTTAGCTAACAGTTGGTCTGACGCTGGAAGGTGATAAGGATTCTCTGAGGTGGAAGAAGAGATTCATTTCAGACATGGTCACCATGTAATAGCCTAGAGACAATCAATAGGATTTTGTGTAACAGGAACAGTTGATGAGTCAATATGGCTGACTAGAATGATAAGTTCTTGATAGATGATAATATGTAACAAAACTGGAAAGCAGAAGACAACTCTATTGGGGAGGACGTTACGATCTAGGGAAGGACTTTTTAATATTAACCAAGAGGCAATGGGCACTGAAGATTTGTGAGTGGGTGGAAGGGATCATATGGTGAGATCTGTGTTTTAGGAATGCCAGCTTGACAGGAAGGGATCTCTAGGGAGAGAAGGGACAGATGGATTGGAAAGGGAGAGGCTAGGACTGGGGATACCTATCAGGAAATTATTGAGATAGTACAAGAAAGGGAGGATGTGGGACTAACCTAGACTAGAGTCTAGAGTATATGAGTGGAGAGAAGCAAGCTGATGAGAAAGATGTCCTGGAAGAAAAATCAGCAAGGCTTGACTATTGGTAGGGTGCAGGATTGAAGGAAAGGGAAGGCTTGATTCTAATGCTGTGAATTTGAGGGACAGGAAGGACAATGGAGCTGTCCTCTAGAGAGGGAGAGAACTTTGAAGGAGACTGTTACCTGCTTCCTGGAATTCAGTGAAACATTTAGTGCAAAGCATTCTGGATTTGGAGTTAGTGTACTTGGATACAAAGCCCAGCTTGGTTACCTACACTTACTACTTGTACGACCCCATTCAGAAGTCTCTCTTGAGCTATGATTCTGTCTTATAAATGATTTGAGCATCCACACAAATCTCCCCGAGGGCCCCGTACCTTTCTCACAGTAGGGCTCCCCATCCTCCATATGGAAGAGACTATTGCCAAAAGGCTTCCTACAGGCTGCACAGACAAAGCAAGTGGTGTGCCAAGTCTGCCTCAGAGCATGCATCACTTCCTGGGAAAAGAAAAAAAAAGGGAAACAGAAGAACAAGAGGGCATCAGCTGGCTGACCTCAGCTCCATCTCTGGGAGTACAGGGATGAGGGCTTGCAAAGAACAGTTTAACCCAGCAGCCTTAGACCTAATGCAATATCTATCCTTGGAAGAAGAAAGGTCTTGCTTCAAGCTGACTCAGAGAAACCATATCCCTGGGGCTTGGAACAGCTTTCTCTTCTGGAGGGCCTTCATTCCCCAAAAATGAGTATGTTTTTTCTTTTCTCTTTCTTTCTTGCCTAATAGAAGAAAATGTGTCTGAATCGCTGGGTAGAAGGAGAGAGGTCATCAGGTCCAAAGCCCTGGAGCAGACTTTCTAAATCTGAGGAAATGGAACAGCTGCTTTTCTAGATGTGGAAAAGTGGAGGTTGAAACAGGAGAATGAATGGGTCTCTAGGAATCCCCCGGAACAAGAGGTTAACTTGTGACCTACCCCCATGATCTTAGTGTTGCACTTGGAGCATAGTGGGGCAAAGAACTGCTCATAGCAGCGCTCACAGTACACGTTATTCTGCTCCTCCACGAAGCACACATCGGCCAGAGAGGTCTTACAATAGGCACAGTTAAACTCTTCTGGGTGCCAGGAACGACCCATCGCAACCAGGAAGGGACCCCTAGGAAGAGAAGGGACACGATGAAAGGAGTTGCAATGATGACAAGGCCAAATATCAGTAGAATTTGACAGGCTAGAACAATGAGCAAATCAAAGAAGCTTTGTGATCAATGTAAAATCCTAGATCAGGGTTCAAAAAATCAGCTTCCCAACTGTGAGGAGCAAGAGTTCTGGCCCAGCAATAAAGTTTCCATGAAAAAACAATCTAGGGCTAATTCCAATGGTCTTGTGATGGAGAGAGCCATCTGCACCCAGAGAGAGGACTATGGCCACTGAACAGGGATTACAACATAGTATTTTCACTGTTTTTTTGTTGTTTTCTTGCTTTTTGTTTTCTGTCTCATTTTTTTTCTTTTTGATCTGATTTTTCTTGTGCAGCCTGATAATTGGGGAAATACGTATAGAAGAATTGCAAGTGTTTAACACATAATGGATTATTTGACATCTAGGGGAGGGAATGGGGGAAACACAAGGTTTTACAAAGGTAAATGTTGAAAACTATGTATATGTTTTGAAAATAAAAAGCTTTATTTAAAAATGATCTTTAAAAAGAGATCTAGGGTTTTAGGAGAATGCAAGTTCAGTCTAGTGAAGGCAGTCGATAAAGCAAATGCAATTTTAGACTGCATTAAGAGAGGAATGGCAGCCAGGACTAGGGAGAAGAGAGTTCCCCATCCCTCCCCCTTCCACACACACACATACTTCCCCTTCTTCTCTCCAACCCTCTGGTTGGTCCTCATCTGGAGCCTTGTGTTCAGTTCTAGGTACCACATTTGAGGAAATCAATCAACATTTATTAAGCACGGACTGTATACGAGGCTCTGTGCTAAGTGCTGGATACTGATCAGCTGGAGAGTATTCAGAGGAAGGCAATGAAGATGATGAGGGATTTCAAGACTGTCATCTGAGGCTAGAAGAACTAGGGATATTGAGTCTAAAGAAATGAAGACTTAGAAGAGACATGACAATTGCTTTCAAGGCTCAACCCATCAAGGCAGAACTGGAAATGATGGGAAGAAACTGGAGAGAGGTAAGTAAGGAAAAAGTTCTTAATAATTAAAGCAATCCAAAATATAAAGCAATTAGCACAGTGCCTAGCACATAGTAAGTACTTAAAACAAGTTTGTTGCCTTGCCCTTTGGGAGGTAGTGGCTTCCTATCAGTAGGAGTCATTGAGCAAAGGCTGATGACCACACATCAGGGATTTGTAGAGCTCAGTTATGGACTGGACAGAAAGATCCCTGAGGTTTTGCCCGGTTTTTGGCACTCCAAAGCTCCTGTGATGATGTCTTGAATAACTCAAATGGAAAGGTCTTAGTTATCCTGGACTCCCTTGCCCAAGAAATGATCAGCTCCCTATGATAAATGAATGGCTACAAGAGCAACACAGCTTCTAATGAAGAAGCATTAATGTATTGGCTGAACACCTCCAAGTGAGTCCTGATGCTTTCTCTTCAGTGATGGAGTTTGCAGTAGCTGGAGACAGGTTCAAATCCTGGCTGGGCCCCTGACTAGCCGTGTGACCTGGTCTAAAGCCCTTAACTTCCCTGACATTCTTTGTTCACCCAGAAAATGAGGGGGGTTGACAAACTGTTATCTAAGGTTCCTTTCAACTCTAGATTTTCTGATTATAGAGAGACAAGGGAAAGAGGTAAGGATGAAGAGGGTACATGGGGCACAACTGGGGAAAAGTCTGCAGGGGAAGGGAAGAGGGCCCTCTCTACATACCCCTCAGGTTTTCTACCTTTAGGGACCTCTCTGTGAATCAGAACCCCTTTCCCACTTCTCCCACCCCAGGCCCATGACTGTACCGGATGATGCTGTTACAGTGTCCACAGTGAGGAGTCCGGTTGCTGGCAGGAAAGCGCTCAGCCCTCTGGATGGTGCCTCGGGCTAATGTGGGTACCTGGGTGCCAGCAGGAGTATAACCTGGTGATGGGACCGGAGCACCCCGAGGAAGGATCTGCTTGCTGAGTGAGGTGGTGGTCTTCCCAGGGGCGAACTTTTGAGAGAAGTTGTCATCGGTCACCCATGGTGGGCGGCTAGCTGGCTCCGCTGGGCCGGAGCTATAGGTTGCTGACGGGGCCGGGCTATATGGGGAAGGGTTATAGGAAGGAGCTGGGGAGGGAGTATAGGCTGGGGCTGGGGATGGGGTATAGGCTGGAGCTGGGGAGGGAGTATAGGCTGGGGCTGGAGATGGGGTATAGGTAGGGGCTGGAGATGGGGTGTAGGCAGGGGCTGGAGATGGGGTATAGGCAGGGGCTGGGCTGTAGGTTGCTCCTGGAGCTGGGCTGTAATTGGTGCCTGGTGCTGGGCTATAGCTGCTTGCAGGTACTGTAATCCCAAAGCATAAAAAGAAGGAAAAAAAAGGAAGGGGTCAGGAAGCTTTGGACTTTCCCTATGTTGAAATCCACATTATTTCCATATCTCAAGTTTACTAGTTTTGCAATATCCACCCCTCTGACCACAAACTGTCAGTTGCTGATGGGACTGGACTACATGGGAAAGGGTTCTAGGATGAGACTAGGGATAGAATGTAGGCTGAAACAAAGATGACATGAAGAATGGAGCCTGTTTCTTACAGCTAAAGAAAAAGTAGTGTTTTAAGAATTCTCATTCAACACTTAACACATCCTAGCTGTGTGACCTTGGGCAAGTCACTTAACCCCAGCAAAAAGGCAAAAAAAAAAAAAAAAAAAAAAAAAGAATAAGCTTCTTTTCCAAAATCTTAATTTATTTATATCTTGATTTTTTTATCATGTTCATTTTGGAATATATCTCTTCTCCCTCCCCTACTCAGAATCTCTTATAACAAAGATTTTAAAAAGAGATAAAGCATTTAAACAAAACCAATCAGAACCTCAATCATCTCGGACATTAAGTAAAATATTTCGCATCTCTGGGCCTCCATCTCTGCAAGAAGAGGAAGGAAGTCTCAGGAGCATCACCCATAGAAGATATCTCATAGGCCCCATCCAGTTTAACTCTCTCATTTCACAGATGAAAAAAACTAAAATAGCCCAGAGAGGCTGGCTGAGTAATTTGGCCAGCACAAAGACAGCAATTATCAGAGATATGATTTGAACCCAGGACCTTTGTCTCCAGAATCACTATTCTTTCCATTACACATTCTCTGGGGCCCAACTTGAATTTCCAATTACATATGAAAATAGTTTTCTACATTCCTTTTTTATAAGATTTGGATTCCAATTTTTTTTCTATCTCCTTTCCTTCCCAAGGACAGCAAGCAATCTGATACAGGCTATTCACGTACAATCATTTTATCCATGTTGTGAAAGAAAAATCAAAACAAAAGGGAAAAACTACAAGAAAGAAAAAAAAAGCAAATAAAGGCAAAAATAATATGCTTCAATACACATTCAGCTTAAGTTATAATTTTACGGAAATGAAATTCGTTTTGGTGGGATGAGGAAATATTCTTTAAAGGAACTCTCCAATGAGCCCTGCTCCCCAGATTTGGAGTGTGATTAACAGAAACAAGGGGTGACAAAAGAATTCCTTATCTGGAATTCAGAGAAAAGATCTGAAGAAAACAAAAGATGGCATTTGTATAGCACCTACTGTCACTTTGTTAAGTACTTTACAAATATTCCTTCTAAGATCTCACAATGAATGGGAGATAGGTGTTGTTATTATCTCCAATTTAGGGATGAGAAACTGACACTGGGGCTAGTAAATATCTGAGGCTGGATTTGAACTCAGGTCTTTCTGATTCTAGCACTCCCTGCCTTAAAATGTCACCAGTGAATAAAACGCCTAACTGGTCAGGACTGAGTTTATTCCATTTCTTTAAAACTAGAAGTACTAGGGTTGGGAGGTTAACAAAATGATGAATGAGATCTGGGGAAAAGATAATAGAGGATGATTAAATAAAGTCTTATAATATACAAAATACTTTCACATCCTCTCAAAGCCCAGTGAGATAGATAATGAAAGTGTTACTAGCCCCATTTTAGAGATGAAGCCACTGAGGCTCAGAACTGGCTTCCTCAAGGGAGTGGCAAGTCAGGGCAGATTTAGGCATGGAAGTGTCCATTTCAGATGCCTTCCCCAGACCCCAGCTCTGTCTCCTCCAAGTGGTTAGAGGAAGACAGAGAATCCAAGCCTTCTGGATGCTCTGACAAAGCTCCTAGAGCTCATTTGGTCCCTGGCATCTCTCTCACTAAACTGTGGGGCCCAGAAAGCAGTTTAGAGTTGCTTAAAAGCAGGACCGTTCTGGGCCAGGGACCCATCCAGCCAGAGAACTAACAAGAGACAGTAGGAGGAAAACCCCTGAGTGCGTTAACTCCTAGCCCTGGGGAATTCTGGGCTCTCAATGCTCAGCTCTCCCACTCTGCTGAGTGAGGGACGGATGCAGACATGCCCTGCCTACACACAGGCTTGTTCCATCTTCCAGCAGACTCTCAGGGCCCTCATTATGGCAAAGTGTTAGCCTCTTCTGCTCCTTTCTTGATATCTCATCCAGCTCCCCCTTGGACAGAAACCACAGTTCTTTCTGCTTCCCTAGACTACCAGAAAGGCATGCTGGGAGTCTCCTCATCCCTGAGCCCCCATTGGCTACAACTGGCCCAGCAGGAGCAGGTGATTGTATGTATGTGTAGGGAGTATGGAGGAGGCAGTTCCATGACTGAAAATGATAAGGAATTTCGGCTTTCCTCCATTTTGTTTCTCCTAGCCACTCATTTCCCATTTTCTACAATTAAAGACTGCACAACTTGCAGTTTTTCCAGATGCCCCCTCTTCATCCAACTTGCTACTATTCAGGTTTTGACACTGCTCATTGTATGCAATGCTCCCCCCCATTTTAGTAAAAGAGAACCCCCCTTTTCTTTCATAATCCAGACAGTCAGCTGAACCCCTCTCTCTTTGCCAGTTATTCCTAACAATTATTGTGTGGGGAAACTCAGCCTCTTTTTGGGGGGAAATAGACCTGAGATAAGAATGTGAGAGATAGATAAATAGATAGATAGACAGAAAGATGGATAGATGGTTGGATAATAGATGGAAGTTGGAAGTATGGATAGATAGATGGATAGTTAGATGAATAATAGAAGGATAGAGGGACAAATGGATGGATGGGTGGATAGTAGGTAGATGGATGATAGATAAATGGATAAATAAATGGATAGATGGATGGATGGGTGGATAG
>JAJPUD010004760.1:170369-183761 GCA_023553655.1 Myrmecobius fasciatus | reverse complement strand
AAGGAAGGAAGGAAGGAAGGAAAGAAGGAAGGAAGGAAGGAAGAAAGGAAGGAAGGAAGGAAGGAAAAAAGGAAGGAAGGAAGGAAGGAAGGGAGGAAGGGAGGGAGGAAGGGAGGAAGGGAGGAAGGGAGGAAGGAAGGGAGGAAGGAAGGAAGGAAAAGAGGAAGGAAGGAAGCAAGGAAGGCAGAAGAAAGCAGAAAGGAAGGAAGGAAGGAAGAAGGAAGGAAGGAAGGGAAGGACAGAGGAAAAGAGGAAGGAAAGAAAGGAGGGAGAGAGGGAGGGAGGAAAGAATAGAGGGAGGGAGGGAAGGAAAGAAGGAGGAAGCCACCCCCCAAATCCCCTAATAGTTCCTCTCAGAACTTTACCAGCAATGGAATATCCCAGCTTAGCACAAAGAACTTAGGAGTTCTCTTTTATTCATAGTGAAGTAGAGCGTCCGAGGGGAAGAAATTCTGCCCATGGGCTTAGTTTGCCAAAACATTCTTCAGTTTGATAGATGTGTCCTATCCAATAGATCCAACTTGACTGTGCAAATCCAGGAACAAGCATTATCATCAGGGCAGCTAATCATGAAGGAAATGGCTTTCTGATTTTACTAATTTACTTTTCACCTGTCTCCCAGTGACAACACTGGTTTATTATACCATCTTCATTCCAAAACTCCCCCAGCTTCCTCCCCTTTCTCCCAGGATGATGTCCATTAGCTATGCAGCTGCTGTCAGAACCTTCTCCAGTGGCTGAACTGAAGATGCAAGGTGTTCACAGGTGCTCTGTGCTGAAGACGTGAGTATTGATTTTCCTCCAGGAATAGCACAGTGTCTCTCAGTTACAGTGGTAACCCCAGAAAATTAATCTACTGTATTGCCAGAGCAAAGGGAAGTCATGGGGACAGAGAGCAGAAGCTGGAGACATACCTGCATCTTAATTAAGCCAAGCCGATGATCTGAATTCATCATGGGCTCCCTCTGCCATCATGAGGCTGGGAAATTTGGCAAGCATCCTGACTATCTTGTCTTGCATACCAGTATATTACATATTCCTGTTTCCTAAATGCAGTTTTTCTCTCAGCTAGAACACTTTCCATCACTATTTGAAGGATATCGACTTCTAAAGGGTATCTGGTAGACTTGTGTTGTTTGATGCAAACTCTGAATACTGTTGGTCTTTCTTTGAAAGGAACAGCAACCGGAGGCTGCTGGGAGAGCAAAAGTTTGCTTGTGGGCAGGACCCTTGGATTTGAACTTTTCCACCAGAGCTGAGAAGGATTTACTATATAAAGTACTTGCAAATTATCACTCCCACATCTTGTAGAAAAACACACACACACATACACACATACACACAAGATGGAGTATTAAACTACTCTTATCCAATTTGTCTACTGGGAGGCATCTCTAGGTACAACAGAAAGTTTTAATTCAGTTCTTGTAAGAACTGAATTATCTGAGCAGTTCAGAACAGAGTGGGTGCATATTGATGGCAGAAGAGTACCTATATAGCACCAAGATGGAAGTACACTCCCCTCTTTCTGTTGGTTTTTAAATTCATTGAATGGATTGGAAAGGAAGCAACTATTGACTGATGCTGTCTACTTCCTTTGGGTCATACAACTCCCTGAGGCTCAGCCCTAGGGTTTGACCTTTCTGCCCTAGAGTCCTCTAGGAGATGACTTCCTGAGGCTCAGGCCTAAAGTATATTATACTTTTAAGAAATATTCATTTATTTCATTGATACAACACACACACACACACACACACACACACACACTATAGATCCCTGAAAATGTGGTAGTGGTGAGGAGTAGTTAGAAAGCGTGATCTTGGGGGAAGAAATCAGAAAATTAGTAATGGGCTGTCCTTGGCATTTGAAGATATTAGGGATAGAGAAGAAATTTGGAGCTGTTATTTCATTAGTTCATGGAACTCCTTGATGAGGATACCCTATCAGTGAAGGTCATCACTCTCTGTAATTTATTTTCTTAGAAAGTTGCTAGAGAAGTAAAATAATTCATCCAGCATCCTACAATCTGGATATGTTAGAAGTGACTTGATCCCAGATATATTTACATCTCCTGAGAGAAATAATAACTGGATTTTATGTAATTCCTATTTTGTACACGTGCTTTATATCAGTCCCTTATCTCTAGAGATCAGTCAGCTTGCCTTCATGGCACGGTGAAAGATTCCAAAATCTAGGGCAGGTACCCAAGTCTGAAATGTAACTGAGGGTAGTTCTGACAATTTCTCAGATGAGCATACCCCAAACAAAACTTGGGTGCTATTGTGGAGACACCACTCTCAAACCTTCTTTGCCTGGGAACTGAAAGGGCACCTGTGCACCAACCCAATTGGCTAATCCTTTGGCCTTGGCATTTGATAAAGAAAGTAAAATTGAATCAATAAGAATTAAGTCAAGAATAGGAACTGATGGATTAATGGCTAGAAATCTAGTTCTGGATTGGGTCATTCCTATTCTGGTGATTAAATATTAGTGAATAAGTTACACCTGAGAATCAGTGAAGGGAATAAAAGAATAGTTAGAAACCACTAGTAGACATGCTTGGGAAAATAGAATGACTTTAGAAAGGTTATTGGCAGGAAGAAGAGGAACATGTATTACAATTGGAAGTAATGTCATTCCTAGTACAATCCTATTAGAAGAATTAACAGAGAATTCCAGGATTAATTATTCATCCTGTGTAAGATCTGTGCAGGGGTTAACAGACTTGTATTATGAAGTGCATTGTAAAAATTAGTCAAATCTGAGGGTTTGAAAAGGATGTGGAAATCAAATTATTAAAAAAGGGGGAGGATTGTGAGAAATGGATACACATTTGTTTTCCACAGTTATGAAAATTAAATTGGATAAATGAAACAAATAAGAAAACTGAAACCTACAAGGACATCAAGGAATAATCAAATGGAATTTATCTTCCTTCCTTGGAGTCAGGGACTGACTTTTGTAATCAGGGGGTGATGGCCTGAGATTTGAAAATAATCTTTTGTCTTTGCCCTAAATCTTCCTCTGATACCCCATCCCCTTCTAGAATGTAAGCATCTCGGGACCAGGGACTGGCTATGTAATGAGGGGTGGAGATTCATGACTTGTAACTTCTATAACATCCAATTAATAGGGAATCAAGGGAGGGACTTGCACTTCAGGATAGAAAATAAAATGCTGCCTTTGTAGTCCCAAAGGTGTGTTTATTCATCTAGGCAGCAATTCTTGCAAGAATGTAAAATAAATCTTTCCTGCATTCAAAAAAATATTTTGCACACATTACCTCATTTAAATCATAAGAAGTGAAGTTCTTAGGAATTAACCTCAGAAAGTAACCCTAACCCACAGCTAGTCAGTGACAGGATTCATATCCAGGTCTTTCTGATTCAGTTTAAAAAGGATGCTGATTAGCTGGAAAATATCTGAATTAAGGAAATAGAATGGTGTCCCAAATACATGATATATAGATGTTTGGTGTGGAGTAGAAACGATTCAGAGTGAAAGATGAGAGAGAAAGGGTAGCAGTCTTCAAGAGCTTGAAAGAGCTGCTATATGGAAAAGGAATTCATCTCATATAAGACATCAGAGAGCAGAACTGGGAGAGATGGGTCTAAGTAATAGAGAGACAAATTTGGCTTTATGTTGGAGATAGAATGAAAGGAGGGAAATTTGTCTAACAATTAGGACTATCAAAAAGTAGAATAGGCTGGAATACATGCTCTCTTCACTGAACTTCAGAATGGGTAATTTTAATTTTATTTTTTATTAAAGCTTTTTATTTGCAAAACATATGCATTGGTAATTTTTCAACATTGACTCTTGCAAAGCCTTCTGTTCCAAATTTTTCTCTCCTTCCCCCACGCCCTCCCCTAAATGGCAGGTAGTCTAATACATGTTAATTATGCTAAAATATATGACAAATTTCATATGTGTATACATACTTATATAGTTATCTTGCAGTTCAAGAAAAATCGGATCTACAAGGGAAAAAAAAACCTGAGAAGGAAAACAAAATGCAAGCAAACATCAACAGAAAATGTGAAAATGCTATGTTGTGGTCCACATTCAGATTCCACAGGCCTCTCCCTGGGTGTATATGGCTTTCTTCATCACTGAACAATTGGAACTGGTTTGAAACATCTCATTGTTGAAGAGAACCATGTCCATCAGCATTGATCATCATATAGTATTGTTGTTGCCATATATAATGATCTCCTGGTTCTGCTCATTTCATTCAACATCCGTTCATGCAAATCTCTCCAGGCCTCCCTGAAATCATCCTGCTGGTCATTTCTTACAGAACAATAATAATCCATGACATTCATATACCATGATTTATTTAGCCATTCTCCAATTGATGGATATCCATTCAGTTTCCAATTTCTAGCCACTACAAGAAGCTGCCACAAACATGTTTGCACATGTGGGTCCCTTTCCTTCCTTTAAGATCTCTTTGGGATAAAGGCCCAGTAGAATCACTGCTGGGTCAAAGAGTATGAACACTTTAATAACTTTTTGAGCATAGTTCCAAATTGCTCTCCAGAATGGTTGGATCCATTCACAGTTCCACCAACAATGTATCAGTGTCCCAGTTTTCCCACATCCCCTCCAACATTCGTCATTATCTTTTCCTGTCATCTTAGCCAATCTGACAGTTGTGTAATGGCATCTCAAAGTTGTCTTAATTTGCATTTCTCTGATCAACAGTGATTTGGAGCACCTTTTCATATGACTAAAAATAGTTTTAATTTCATCATCTGAGAATTGTTTGTTCATATTCTTTGACCATTTATCAATTGGAGAATGGCTTGAATTCTTATAAATATGAATCAATTTTCTATATATTTTAGAAATGAGGCCTTTATCAGAATCCTTAAATGTAAAAATGATTTCCCAATTTATTGCTTTCCTCCTAATCTTGTCTGCATTAGTTTGGTTTGTACAAAAACTTTTTAACTTAATATAATCAAAATGATCTATCTGGTGTTCAATTAAGCATTCCAGTTCTTCTTTGGACACAAATTCCTTCCTTCTCCATAGATCTGAGAGGTAAACTATCCTATGTTCCTCTAATTTGCTTATAATAACACTCTTTATGTCTAAATCATGAACCCATTTAGATCTTATCTTGGTATGTGGTGTTAGGTGTGGGTCAAGCCCTAATTTCTTCCACACTAGTTTCCAATTTTTCCAGCAGTTTTTGTCAAATAGTGAGTTCTTGTCCCAAAACTTGGGGTCTTTGGGTTTCTCAAATACTAGATTGCTATAGTCATTGCCTAATTTGTCCTGTGATCCTATCCTATTCCACTGATTGACTCCTCTATTTCTTAGCCAGTACCAAATGGTTTTGATGACCACTACTTTATAATATAGTTTTAAATCTGGCACAGCTATGCCACCTTCATCAGCATTTTTTTCCCATTAATTCCCTTGAAACTCTTGACCTTTTGATCTTCCAGATGAACTTTGCTACTATTTTTTCTAGATCTGTAAAATAATTTCTTGGGAGTTTGATTAATATGGCACTAAATAAGTAGATTAATTTAAGTAGTATTGTCATTTTTATTATATTCGCTTGGCCCACCCATAAGCACTTGATATTTTCCCAACTGATTAGGTCTGACTTTATTTGTGTAGAAAGTGTTTTTTAGTTTTGTTCATATAATTCCTGAATTTCCCTTGGCAGATAAATTCCCAAATATTTTATACTATCAACAATTATTTTGAATGGAATTTCTTTTTATATTTCTTGCTCCTGAACTTTGTTGGTAATATATAAAAATGCTGATGATTTATGTGGATTTATTTTGTATCCTGCAACTTTGCTCAAGTTGTGAATTGTTTCTAACAGTTTTTAGTTGAGTTTCTAGGATTTTCTAAGTATACCATCATATCATCTGCAAAGAGTGCTAATTTGGTTTCCTCATGACCTACTCTAATTCCTTTAATCTCTTTTTCTTCTCTTACTGTCAAAGCTAACATTTCTAATACAATATTGAATAGTAATGGTGACAGTAAGAATGGGTAATCTTTAATTTAAACATTTCATTTTATAAAAGAAGAAACTGAGATTCTGTGAGATTAGCAGAATTGCCCAAAGTCACCCTGGAAGTAAATGGCAGACATGAATTTGAGGCCATGTAAATTCTATAGGTGTAAGGTTTGCAAAGCATTTTATACCCATTATCTCATTTGACTCTCACAATAGCCCTGGGAGGTAAAGACTGTAATTATGTCCATTTCATGGATGGATAGTTTTAAGTGTAAGTTTAAATAATTTAAGCAACTTGCCCTTGGCCACAGCCAGTTAAGTACTTGAAGTGGGGCTTTAAAGCCAATTCTTCATGATTCCAAGCTTAGTGTTCTATCTAAGGGAACAAAGCAGGGCTAATTGGCTCACACAGGGGGATTGCACCTAGACCCATGACATAGACCCATGATCTAGCACCTAATAATGCTTTGGATGTAGTGATATATCCAAGATTGTATATCTACTAAGGGGAAGAAAAAGGCCCAGGACCAAGATATGACTTGGACTCCAATGCCTTCTTCATACCTCTCTAGTCTCAGTTTCTCTCTGTAAAATGATGATGTTGGAGCCTCTCATCTGCAAAATGACTCAGTTATTTTGGCCTAGATGGCTCTTAGATCCTTTCTAGTTCTAAATCTATTATTAGAAGCAGCAATTTTTTTTCAAATGTCAGAAGACATATAATCAGAAATCTATATGCATAGTGACCTCATTCTTTTATTAATTACTAAGTGAAACAAGCCTGTTAGCATGACAACCTGGAAGTGGTTGGTTACATAACGCTAGCAGTGGACAGGTGGTTCAGCCCTCCTGCTCTACTAATTCATGTGTGCTACTTATGAGAAAAGAACATTTTGGCCAAGAATTTCAGAACTGTGGCCCAGAGACCAAATGGGTCACATGCTTGATGCCTAGAGACTGAATAATAATAACTCACTTTTCTATAGTCCGGTGATGTTTTATCACACACACACACACACACACACACACACACACACACACCCTAATAGATAAAGATGAAGATGGAGGTGACCATAGCCTTTAACCTTATTATGAGTGAATAGTAATGACAGCCAAGGAAGAGAATGTGATCTTGGAAGGAAGAGAGGCATCTTACCCAGCATTAGGAAGGGGATAAATCTTACTGTACTCTGCTCTGGTCAAACCCCCTACAACAATCTCTTTAGTTCTGGATGCTTAAGAAGGACATTGATGAAATGAGCATTCTGAGCAGATTCTTCAGCATGTGTATGGTTTTGAGATCAAAAAGATTAAAGAGGCTCTGGATGTTTAGTCTGAAGAGAAACTATAAGAAACATGAAAGCTGTCTTCAAGTATCTGAAGGGCTGTCTTCTTAAAAGGAATGAGATTTACTCTGCTTGACCCCAAAAGACCAAATTAGAAACAAAGGTGGAATTTGAAAAGAGGGAAATTTAATTTTGATCTCCCTCATTAATCTATAGGTTCCTTGAGACCGAAGATCATTTATTATTATTTATTATTGTGCTTTTTATTTATAGCATTTAACACAGTATCTTGTATTTATTAGGCACTTAATAAATAGTTATTGGTTTGACTTTAGGTCAAGGGGATTGAGGGAAACTTCCTCATAATTAAATCTGGAATCTGACCAAGGGAAGGAAATAATCATTTATATATTGCCAGCTATGTGCCAGACACCATACTAAATGCTTTTGACAAACATTATCTCAATGGATCTTTATTATAACCCTGGGAGATAGGCATTATTGTTAACAAAACCAGCCTCTACATATTTACTAGGTTGAGGAGACTATGGACAAGTCACTTAATCTCTGACCTGCTTCCGTTTCTTCATCTGTAAAATGGGGATAAAGTAGCATCTGTTCTCCAGGGTTACTTGGAGGATAAAATGGGATAACATTTCAAATTTTAAAGGACTACATAAATGTTATTACTACATTAAATACATAATGCTGCTGTTGTTGCTACTGTTACTACTGTTGCTACTGCAACAACTACTGCTACTGTTACATAAATAATAATAATACTATTACTGTAGTCAGTTGATTGGTTACATGTTGTCTCTTCCATCAAAATGCCCAATCCTTAAAGACAGAAACTATACATTTACTTTTCTTTGCATCCCTAGTTTTAAGTTCAATATTTATTAGTAATTCCTGACTGCATTCTAGATGTATGAAAGGCCTTAGGTTCCTATTTATCTCTGCTCTACACTATGTATGACTTCAATCATTCACTCAGTCTCTTTAGATTTCAGTTTCCTTTTCTGTAAAAGGATGGGGCTGGACTAGGTGACCTTAGAAAGTCTCCTCTGTTTCTAGATTTATGAATTTATGGTTAAAATATTACAGTTAACTTATGGTTAAAATAGCATAATACCTGATACACAGTAAGCAACTTATTGATCTGTATGTACATAATAATAATAATAGTAATATTATTAATAATAATTATTATTATCAATGTAGTACTTTAAGGTTTGCAATACTTTGTAAATGTTATCTTACTTTATCCTTACCACAACTTAGAGGGTAGAAGCTATTCTTATTCTCATTTTATAGATGAGAAAATTAAGGCTGACAGAGGATAAATGATTTGTCCAGCAGTTGCACAAGTAGAAAATGTCTGAGACTGGACTTGAACTTCAGTATTTCTAACTCAAAATACAAACCTCTAGTCACCTAAATGGCTACCATTTTATAAATGAAGAAATAAACCAAGGCTCAACTTGCTCAAGTAACTTGTCTATGCTCATTCACCTCGTAAGTATATGAGCTTACATTCAACTCAAGGTTTTCCTTACTCTTAAGTCTTGTGTCCTATTTACTCTATCACTTTTTTTTCTGTTGGACCCCGGGTTTTTCTCCATTGATATAACTATAGGACTTCTCTTTGCCATGAGCTTTGAGAACCCAAGAATATTAAGTATCTCCTATCAGCCTGTCACACTTTCTCCCTGCAGGAAACATAGTTTTGTATGTGGCTGTCCACTCCCAACTTATCTTAGTGGTTTATAATATACCATTAACTTCCTATCAGATAGGAGGATGTTTTTTCTTGCTTAATATTCAGATGCTGTCCCAGATGCTAATCTGGCATTAACCAATTGTGTTTCCTATAGATAAGAAACAAATCTGTGTAGCCCTGGATGTCAGAAAAATTTTGTCTTGATGTGAGTCATGGCTTTTAAAGTGTAGGGCCCTGAAAACTCAACCTAGATTTCTCCTCAAACCTGAGGCCTTTCCTCATTCCCTCTGTCCCCATGTTATTAGTATTCTTCCTAGAAATGTTGTGGTATAACTTTGCAATAAATAAATATATTTAGTTAGCACCTTAGATTTAGAGCTAGAAGAGATCTTACTGATCATCAAATCCAATATCTTCATTTAATAGAGAAAGAAACTGGGACCTAGAAAAAATTAGTAACCTAACTTGCCCAGCCACATAGGTAAGAAGTAACAAAGTAAGAATTCAAATCCAAACTCTCTGACTTTTAATCCAGGACCCATTTCACAGTGTCACACTGCCTTTCATGCTATAATTAACTATTATATATTATAGTACACAATTGTTATGTTATTAGTTATAATTAATTGTGAATATATATGTATGTATATAAAATGTATATTACAAATATCCCCCAATTTCTATATGTGCTCCTTAAAAATATTTTATTTTGTTATTTGTATGTCTAGAACATCTAGGTGGCAAAATTAATAGGGCACTGGACTTGGAATAAGGAAGACTCAACTTTATAAGTTCAAGTCTGACCTCAGATGCTTACTGGGCAAGTATCTTTGCCTAGAAAACTATAAATGAGTATGAATAGCAACAACAGCAAAATGTTTAACATTTAGTGTAGTACTTTGAACAAAGTAAGCACTTAAATATTTTGTTCATTCATTTATTTAATGGGCAGAAGGAAAACAATAGAATTAAGGGGATTTGTGTAGGTTTCTTGTAGATGAGCTTTTAGATAGAATATGAAGGAAGCCAGGAGGAAGAACACTGAGGGCATAGGGTCAATATCACTAAATTTGGGGAATGGAATTTCTTCTGTCAGCAGCATATAGAAAGCCATTGTCAATGAACTTAGAATTAAGAAGATCTGAGTTCTAGTTTCATTTTAGACATTTACGAATTGTATGAACCTGAGCCTCAATTCATACATCTGAAAAATGAGAATAATACTAGCTGTTGTCTCATTGAGTGGTAAGGATCAGAGCAGCAACTATAGCAACTATATGTAAAAAATTACATAAATATCAACTGTTATCAATGGTTCATATATGGAATTACTATCTAAAAGCATTTCCCTAACTCTTTAAAGTTTGCCAAGCATGATACCTGGACTGTCATTGAAAGGTGCCACAAATTTCTCCTTGAACAAGCTAAGCATTTTAAGTCAGGAACATAAGAACAAATTGTAGGTCCTTGAAAAGTTTGAGACATTTACTTGAAAATGTTTATTAAGCTCTGTCACTTAGTACAGCCCAACTATTTCAATTGCCATTGTCAGGTATTTTCTTTTTTTTTTTTTCTTTTCCTTTTTTTCACAGAGAACTTCAAAAATGCAGATTTTGGAAAGGCAAAGGTCTCATGTTGTCTTCTAACTTTTCAGAAACTATGTGTTTTGTGGGGAGGAGCAGCATAGCCTGGGTCAGGAGTCCTATGACTCTTGTTTAGCTAAGTGTGCATCCCTACTTAGTCAAATAGTGTTTTTAGAATAAAGAAGGAATTATTTACTGCATTCACTCATGTTTCTATCAGAGTGAGGTAATGGGACAGCCTTCTGGATATAACAGATTTACATTTGAATTGGAGAATCCTAAACAGAGAGCCTTAATTTTAAAAAGTGAATTGAAATTTTATCTTGTTTTTGAAATCTGTCCTTCAAGGTCAAAATCAAATGGCACCTCAGTTTGGATCAGCATGGTAAGACCACTCCTCTGATAAAAATTCTATACTCACCCTATAACACTTTATCTGGTGTTAAATTTTTTCTGTGTCTTGGATAGGTTTTTACGAAACTAATTTTTTTTTTACTGTTTTTCCCATGCATTTATTTTTACTTATAAGGGATGACTTTGTGGGAAGGAGGACATGACACATCAGGGTGTGCATGTGATATAAAATTGAAATATCAATAGAATTTTATTTTGACTTTTCTATGCCCAAATTTTTTTAAGGTCAGGATTAGCAGGATGGGGAATAAAGAGGAAGAACAATTGTCTATTCCAATGCCTTAGAATTTTTTCAAAGATCCAAAAGAATTATTGAAGGATAATATTTCTCTCCTTCCTTTGAATTCCCAGCTCTTAGTACCATGCCATACAAACAATAGATGCCTAATAAATAGAGGTTGAATTTAATTAAATTTAGGGAATAAAAATTAGTACATTTAGTCAGCCGCAATGGAAAAAAATACCAATTTTGCTGGAGGAAGGAAATATGTAATGAGGATTAGCAAACGAGGATTTGGGAGAATTTTTTTTAACTAAATACAAATATTTAGTCTGTTAAAAATGATTCACATAAAGGGAAAATATAATTCTTCATAGTTCCACTAAAGATGCAGTTTAACAACTATTTCTATAAATAGATTAGATTATATCTTTTAAGATTCTATTCCCAAAAAGTTGGAAGATAAAAAAAGATGAAAGGTTCACTAAAAGCCTTGAAAATAATTTTGATTTTTCTTGTTAGGACAAGACGAGCAAGATTCTATCCACCACTAAATTTGTAAAGAAGGGATTGAAGAGAGTTCCTCTACAAAACTATGTGTTTCTCAATCTAATCTTTACCTCTCATTTAGTTTCATAGTATGTCAATGATATGATCTTCCTTCTTGCCAGAATCTTTATAGCTTATTCCATACTGCCAATCAATCAATAAGTCTACTATATGTCAAGTACCATATTGAGTGCTGGGGATACAAAGACAGAAATAAAACAATGCACATCCCCAGGAACTAACTTTCTATGTAGTTGGAAGAGGGTGTGTGGATGCAACATGGACACTTTGGGGTAGATAGAAAGCATAAACAATGTAATTAATAGATAATGAGGAGTGGGGCACTAGCATTTAAGGGAATCTGGAAAGATCTCTTGTAAGACCTCATGATTGTAGGTCCATATCGCATCTTCTGCATTCTTAATTTTATGCAAGATCAGTGAAAGTGCCATCTTTTTTCAGGGAACAAGTAGCTTTAAAAAAAGTGATCCCGTTCTATTAACAGCAGAAAGCCTCCCAAAATCTATCTTTTCTGACAACAAGATCAAATTCTGGAATTATGCTGTCCAGAAAATAACACTATCTACCTAGAAGGCTAGATTCAAGGATGTTTGACCTTTAGGTTAGTCATGAGGCAACCCCTAAGCCTTCCATTCCCTAAGAAATACTCCTTTTGTGGGAAAATGGGGACACTAATACATTGTTGGTGGAGTTGTGAAATGATTCAAGCATTCTGGAGAGCAATTTAGAACTATGGCCAAAAGGCTATCAAACTGGGTATACCCTTTGATCTAGCAGTGTTTCTATTGAGCTTATATCTCAAAGATATCTTAAAGGAGGGAAAGGGACCCACATGTGTAAAAATGTTTGTGGCAGCCCTTTTTGAAGTGTGAAGAAACTGGAAACCTAGTGGATGCTCATCAATTAGAGAATGCCTGAATAAGTGATGGTATATTAATGTCATGGAATATTATTTTTTCTATAAGAAATGAACAGCAGGATGATTTCAGAGAGACTTAGAGAGTCTTACATAACTGATGCTAAGTGAAATGAGCAAAACCAGGAAATCATTGTACACAGCAACAAAAAGATTATATGATAATCAATTCTGATGGACATGGCCCTTTTCAACAATGATGTGATTCAGACCAGTTCCAATGATCTTATAATGAAGAGAGCCATCTAAACCCAGAGAGAGGACTGTGGGAACTAAGTGTGGTTCACAACATACCATTTTCACATTTTTTGTTGTTATTTGCTTGCATTTTATTTTCTTTCTTATTTTTTTCTGTTTGATTTGATTTTTCTTGTGCAGCAACATAATTGTATAAATATATATGCATATATTGGATTTAACACATATTTCTGCCATGTTTAACATATATTGGATTATTTGCCATCTGGGGAGGGAATGCAAGAAGGGGGGAGTAATTGGAAAACAAGGTTTTGCAATGATTAATGTTGAAAATTTGTCCATGCATATGTTTTGAAAATAAAAAGGATTAGTTCCTTCCGGGGGTGGAGCCATGATGGCGGAGATCAGACAGGAGTCTCTGTAACCTCCTCTAACCTCCCCTCAAACCAACAGCATATGAAGCCTCTAGACTGATTCTGAAGCAAAAAAA
>JAJPUD010004760.1:143518-165369 GCA_023553655.1 Myrmecobius fasciatus | reverse complement strand
GACACACAAATATATATATATATATATATATATATATATATATATATATATATATATATATTTGTGTGTGTGTGTGTGTGTGTGTGTGTGCATACTGGAACCACAATGCTTAGGAAATCAAAACCCCCTCTCCTTTGCATTGAAGGTTGGTATATAGGTACAATATTATAATGCTTCTTCTGTTCAAACCCTATGAATTCCTGGATACTATGGAGAAAGTAAAAAATCACCCAAGATGCTCCAAAAAAATTCACAAATTACAAACAACCGGAAGTTTTGTATCCTTATTTGTAATGATTAAAATCTATGATAAAGAGAAACTGAGGCACAATATTCCAGCATGATTAATTTATTTCCAAGGCTAGCAATTTCCAATAAGATTATAAGCCTTTCCGCTGCCAGGGATGCATTTGTCAAATAAAATGACTCTTTATACAAGTTGACTACATAAGGTACAGTGATGCAAACAAAATCAAAATTATGATTAGTCTATTTTTAAAAATGGAAGGATGGGCTATATGTTTTGCTTAATCTTATTGACTTGCAAGAGGTGGGGTCTTCAGAATCTATAGGGATGAGAAAAACATAGAGTTTAGCAACTTTTTGTGAAATCCTTTGCCAGATATACTCAATACCAGAGAGACCCAGTGCTAGGCAAAACATTTCCTGACAAAGTTGAATCATATTCCATCTATCTTCCTTATTGCCCTCATGAGACAGGACTAGTTTGAAACTCTTAAAATTAGAAAAGCTAAAATCTTACAAGCTCTACTGCTGAGGTCTATACAAGTAAATTCAACTCAGTTTCATAGAAATTAATTACAGTGATTGACTAAAACTCATATCTATTAATTGATTGATAACCTAAATCAATACTCAAAATGTCACTTATTATGCAGACATGATTTTTTGTTCCTTATTTGAAATGCCAACAAAGCCCCAGGAAAATGATATTCCTATTAGTTATTGCTATTAGTCTCTGAGGACAGCTCTTCCAAGCTGGACTAAGCCAGATTTAAGTCATTCTAGTAGATTTAGACTGGGGGTTAAAAGGACATGAGATACTAGCTGACCATAATACTTAACAAAAATTATTTACTTAGCAATAACATGGAAAAGGTATTCCACAAAAATACAACAATAACTCTGGTGGGTACAATTTCCCTTCCTCTCAAAGTTGCCCATAAGCTCTAATGGGATCTTCTTTGCCATATTAGCATGTGTTTTTATCATCATATGTCAGGACAAGAGATGCTTCTACACTGTTTCTATATCGGAATGTTATACTACATAAACAGGCAGATTCATCAACAGTTTTAGTATTAGCCTCTTGAACAAATTAATTTTTGAGGACAGCTTCATTGACTTTTAGGAAAAAACTAGTACAGCCTGTGTGTCAGAGACCCTAATAAATATTGCTTCCACCACACAGGTAAAACAGAGATTTTAGATTTTATAGATATAGATACTGAAGCTTAGAAAGAATAGTTTCCCCAGTGTTACAAGAATATTGGTGGAAACAAGATGGCAATATGGATTTCCCAGCACTCATTGCTGCATTGTTGAATTGAAAATATATATATTGGCAGCTGCTATATCTCAATATGGCTCAGAAGTCAAGGGAAAAAAACAGATTAGAAATCTGACTTTTGGTATCTGCTATTTGAAATGACTGGGGCTATCTGGAACTCACTGCCATTTTTTTCTAAAATTCAGAATACATGAATGTGTGAAAGCATTAATATTAAAGGGAAGTTTTTTTAAATACTTAATATTTAAGGATTTTTCTATCTTTAAACAATCAACTAATCTAATATGTTCTTTGGCTTTCACTTTCCTCACTTTTAAGAGCACAGAGGGTAACCTAATATATTATAGAGAAATAATGACAAACTAATGTGACAAACTAAAAGAGAATTTTTTGATTAATCATGGACCTTGAAAGTTTTGTTCAATCATCCACACAGGAAAAACTAAATGGATTAACAATGTCTACATCTAGACTATAATTTTATTCATGCCTATGCATCAGTATATACAATGTCTGTACATGTGGTGTGTTTGAATATTTGTATAGACAGCCTAAATGCAGTGATCTGGGCCTAAAACTGGAGAGAAAAAGAGAGTGTGATGGATGGCTTTTTAAAAAAATTACATCATTTTTTTTTATTTTTGGACCTCCAAGCTTCTTCCTGAAACAAAGTTCCATATTTTTACAATGAATATTTTTTCAGTGCTATGAAACTACAAGTCATAGAATACTACCATCTCTAAAGAAGTTAGGAAACATTCAAAGTACAAATGAAAAGTTTTCAGTGAATATGAACAAGCTACATCACATTATAAGTAAGATTATGTAAAAGATAAGTAATATGAAGGGTTTTATTCAATAAATGCACAATTCAAAAAAAATGATGGTTCAGTTAGAAGCAAAATAAAAAGAGTAATCAAAGAAAGCCTCCATGTTCCAATGCTACTTCTCAATGTAGAGAGAATCTGAGGAAAATCCTAATATATGGGATGGATGCTCTTTAGTGAACTTATGGGAGTACATGAACCAGAGTTACACAGGTGGGCAAGCATGGTTGCATTTTGCCTTGTTGATATTCAGGTCAATAAAATCATAAAGCCACTAGCATTTTAAAGTGTTAGAAGACAAATAATCACTTTAAGTGAATGGTGTCTACCATAGTTTGTTTGTTTGTTTGATTTTTTTATCCTGAATTGAGCCCTGTGTTCCCTACCTGAAAGAAAAAAGAGGAAGGGAATCATCAAATGGCATGAATCATGGGAAATTCCTCCTTTGTTTTCTATTTCTATTTGGAGAATGACAGAACTCAGAGATAGCAGGATCTAGTCTAAACAGTACTCAAACAATTATGTGTTCCACAACATCCTGAAAAGCAGCCATTTCCCTCTTCTTTGAGGCTTTTCATGAAGGAAAAACTTTTCCCCTCTAAGGCACCCATTCCAATTCTGGGCAGCTATCATCAGAAAGTTTTGTTTTCAAAGCCTAAATTTGCATCTCAGCAAATTCTTCCCCCTGCTCCTAGTTCTGTTCTCAGAAGCCAACTAGAAAAATTCTAATCACTCTTTTACATGATTATCTTCCTAATACCCCTGATATCTGAAGAGAGCTAGCACAACTCTCCACTAATCTTTTTTCTGAACTAATTATCCACTTCAAATGATCCATATACAGCATGAACTGGAATCTCTTCATCACCCTCATTGCCCCCTTTGGACATTTGTAAACTTAAAAATATCCTTCCTGAAACATGATACCCCACATTAAGCACAGTATTCCAAATATAGGTTGATGAGGGCAGTAAAAAATTTAAACCATCACTTGCTTACTCCTAGACACTCTGCCTCTCTTAATTCAGCCTTAGATCACATTTTCTTTTGGCTGCCATATCACACTATTGACTCATGTTGAGTTTATACTGCTGTTCCTCCAGTGCTCTTCTCTTTTTCTCTCTGCCGGATGTGCAAAAGATATATATACATTTTTTTTTCAAATAAAGAGGATGGGAGGTTGCTTGAGGAAAGAACAGGCCATGGAAAAGGGGAGGGAGTTAAAAATTACTTCTACTTGTTAGCTGATTGCAGGATTCTTTTGGGCTCCTTGCAGCTGTAGTTTGGTAAAAAGGCAGAATGAAATTGCAGTGTGACAAGTAAAGTTTAACAATAATAGTGCAAAAATCTATTTATTTCAGGCTGCTAATGTATACATTTTCCTCATCAGATTTGCATAATGAAAGGTATAGTAGAGGACGGAAGCCATTCTCAGAGGAAAGCAATACACAAACTCAGGCCCACATCCCATTTCAACATCTTCTGCTTCACTCCAGGGTCTTAAAACTCTCCCTTTTAGATTTCAACATTGCTTGGCTTGCTTCTAATAAAATTCCTTGGCTTCTGTTTCCAGGAAGACACAAACCCTCCCATTAACCATTAGGGGATTTAACTGATATATTCATAAGGGTAGCCAAATAATTGTACTACCCCTTTAGTGGATTTCCGTCATACCTACAGGTAGACAGTTAAACCACCCTATCCCTTTAGAGATCCAGTTGGAGCCCTAAGGCAAAAGAACTGTATAAGGTTCAAGTGACAATTCATTATAGGAGCTGGGGATGGTTCGCTTAGGAAAGAGAAGGCTTGGAGAGTACAGGAGGCTTCTTTTTGGCCCTAGAAGACAGACCTAAGGGTATAATGGTGAAAGTAAAGAAGTCAAATTCAGTTTGATGTCAGGAAAGATTTCCCAACATTTAAGACTACTTATAACTGGAATGGACTGCCTTGGGAAGAAGTAGGTTGCCTTCTGTTACAGTTCCTCAAGTAGTAATAGATTGAACACTTGTCCTTGTTGTAGAAGCTGTTGTAGTTGTTGTAGTAGAAGAATTATTTGCTAGTTATAGATTAGATTCAATGGCCTATAAGGTTTTATCCATTTCTGAGATTCTATGACTCTATAAAGTGATACCCAGATCATTAATGGTACAGAGTAAATACTCCAGGAATAGAGAGGAGGAACAATTGTAGAAGTATGAAATAAAGGAAAGAGCACTGTTCCTGGAATTGGAGAATTTGGGTTAAAATTCTACCTCTCCTATTTATTGTGTTATAGTTTGGTGGGGGAAAAAGCATACACTAGACACTTAAGTACTAGGAAAATGCAAAAACAAAACAGCCTTTACCTTGGATCAATTATATTCTAATAGTCCTCTGGTCTTCCTCTACAATGACTCAGAAACATTTTCATCCTGAAAGTTCACTTAGCCCTTTGCTGAGGAGACTCCACCCTGTGACATCCCATTCTAATTGTTTCCTCTTAGAACTTCCAGTCATAGTGGGGCACAGCCAAGAAAGTTGAGAAAAGATTGGGATTCACTTGAGCTTTTCTCGATAGCTGTCCCAACAACTTTCAATAATATCTCAAAATGAATGCTGAAGTGGTAGGACCCACAAAAGGATGAAGTAAAACAATTTTTCAGCCTAAGACAACCTAGAATGTCAGCAGGAAAGATCTGTGCCACCAGGGTGAGAATGGGAAAAATCTCAGGAAAGGCACTCCAGAAAACCATTAGCAGGTTTTGGGGGCAACTGAATCAATAGCAGCAACAATAGTTTTTGGAGCTCTCATCCAATTGATGGTAAGGGAGTCAGACAACTAGTCAAAAGAAGATCAAAAAGATCTCTTTGCTGTTACTGGGTGAAGGATTCTGTTGCATGGCCCATACAAAGATCTGGATCATAGTCCAGGGTTAAAATCTAGGGTGAGGAGGACTATTAATATCCATGATTTGTGGCCAAAGGAAAGAGGGAAACCACAATCACAGTTCCAGAGTGGAAAAAAGTGTTTGTGGTCACTCAGAGACCAAAGCACAGTTTAAGAAGGCAGTTACCATGCCTCTCCTTAGATTATTACCACTTTGGAAAAACTCAAAGATTTACAGACATCAAGAACTAGCTATGAGATTAGCAGGAAGAAAGTCCGGAGAAGTGTCCTCTCCACCACAGGATCAGAATCTTATTTTAACACAAATTTAAAATTCAAGAAGTAATTTTGCAACATTCTATTTTTTAAAATAAATTTTATTTATAGCTTTAAAATAAAGAACCTCCAATCATCCTGGAGGATTCCCAAGCCAGCAATGTCCTTTCCAGGCTGCAACCTTTATTTCCAAAACTTTTTCTAGAATGTCCCTACAGTGGGTATCTTCATCTCTTCTTTCATTCTATTTCTTCATCCCACTTTGAACACCCATAAGCTCCTTAAGGACATGAGTCATCTTTCATTTTGCTTATATATGTATTACTAATGCTTAATACAGTTTCTTCAACAAAGCTAGTGAACTAATAAAAAGTGCAATCATAGCATAGCTGAAAAATATAGTGTTAAAGTTATATAGTGACTTATTTATTATATCTTACCTCTCTCATTCCTGCTTACACACACACACACACACACACACACACACACACACACAATGTTTTTGTTTTTGTTTTTGTTTTTTTTTAATAGGAAGGAATGGGAGAGGCAAAAAACAAAACAAAAAAAAAAAAACCAACCCTATTTCTACCCTCATAAACATCCCTCTGTTTAAATATTTAAAAATTTCAGTTCAAACCTCCTCAAGTGCCATTCAAAGGTATCCAAAACCTGGTGCCTCCCTGCCTTTACTATCTTTCTTATATTATTCCTCTCCTTAATTGCACGAATCTGCCAAAGTATATTACTTTATTTCCAGGATAAATCTGCCAGTTTTCTACTTTGCTTAACATTTGGGCCAAGTGAAATAAGAAGAGTCTTGGAATTAGAAAAGGGATGATCTATACTGAAATCCCAACTCAGATACTCAGATGGCTGTGTGACTTTGTATATGACACAACCTCTGTTTACCTCTTTTTCCTTATCTTTAAAATAAAATAACTATCTATTTTCCAGTATTATTGTAAAAAATAAAATGAGATAATATTTGTAAGATGCTTTGAAAACCTCAAAGCAATATATAAATGCTAATTATCATCAACAGCTTATACCCCAATGGATTTCACTTAATATCAATTAGTCACTTAATATGCATTTATTAAACATCTATTATGTGTCAAGAACTGTACTAAGAGCACTTTATAAATGTAAGGTATTATTATTAATATTGCTGTTATTATTATTACTATTTCCTTGCATTATTATCTCTTTGGACTGTCCTTGGCTTTCCTTTCTGTCTTTTGGAATCCCACCTACCTTTCCAAGGCCCAATTTATAAGCCATCTCTCCAAGGATACCTTCTCTGACCTCTCTTGTCAGTAATATCCTTCTGTTTCAGTTCCTATAATGTGGTTTTCTTTTTTCTTTTTCTTTTCTTTTCTTTTTTTTTTTTTTGCTTTTTTTGCTGAGGCAATTGGGGTTAAGTGACTTGCCCAGGGTCACACAACTAGGAAGTGTTAAGCGTCTGAGACCAGATTTGAACTCAGGTCTTCTTGACTTCAGGGTTGGTGCTCCATCCACTGCACCACCTAGCTGCCCCTATAATGTGGTTTTCTAATGCATTTCTCATGTAATGTTGTGGATTATGATTATCTATTTGGTCCTCTTATCTTTCATTTTGACTGTAAGATCCATGAGAGTAAGGTGTGTGTTTCATCTCAATTCTATCTCTCGCAAACAGGGACTTTTCCAATGGTTATCACAGAGTAATAGCTAAATAAACATTTACTGAATGAATAGAAATAATTGGCATTTATATTTTTATAATTCATAAACACTTTGCTTTCATTGTTCTACTTGATCCTGAAAATTCTCTGATTTTAGCATTATAGATAATATCATCTTCATTTTATAGACAAGGAACTGAAGCTCAGGGAGTCTACATGACTTGTCAGTGGCCACATAGATAGCACTTTAGATGAAAGTTAATGACCCAGGTCTGTGCTGACACTAAGCCCACTAAGACTTTTTACTAACTATACTTATAGATCAGTTTCAGTTGTTAATATCTACTTCAAATGCATCTCTGTTTGAGAGGTGAAATTGACTTCCTTCCTTAATCTACTACAATTTCCTACTGTGTCTTTCTCTCTGGAAAGCCAAATTTTGGAAAAGAAATACCTGTGGGCAATTTGTGAAGTTATCTGTATACAAGGCTATAAAGATAGACTTATTATGGGAAACTCTGAAGGAGATCTGAGTCCTCTAGGGATTGTAAGAGATTATATAGTGCTTGTAAAGTTATTTTATAGTGTATGTGCTATTTAGTTCCCTAATTATATTTGTTACTTTAATGCTTTGATGATACTTGTTTTTTTTTTTTTTCAAATTCCTCAGTGATCTCCTCCTCAGTAGAACTCTCTACAGGAATAAAAGACAGGTAGGCAGAACAAACCAGCACACTAAACACATCTAACAGTATATTTCTCAATCCACCCTAGTATTCTAGCACCTCTTTCTTGACAGAAGGTATTTTTTCATCAGCAACAGTTTTCTGGATACAAGATTGATTGGTCATGATGTTGACAAAATGCCACTTGGTCACAGTATATGATTGTTGTGATAGATTGCTGAAATCTCCTTGCTGATATTTTATTTGAAATTTTTTTGCGTCCTCATTTCTAAAATATATACAGAATTGACTCAAATGTATAAGAATCCAAGCTATTCTCCAATTGATAAATGACCAAAAAATAAGAATAGACAATTCTCAGATGTAGAAATTAAAACTATTTCTAGTCATATGAAAAATTCTCTAAATAATTTTTGAACAGTGAGGTGATATGCAGTTCCAACACTATAGTGATGGAGAGAGCCATCTGTACCAAGAGAGAGGAGGACACTGAGTATAGATCATAACATATTATTTTTACTTTTTTGTGGTTGCTTGCCAGCTTGCATTTTGTATTCTTTCATTTGTTTTCCTTTTTGATCTGATTTTATTTGTGCAGCATGATAATTGTGGAAATATATATAGAAGAATTGCACATGTTTAACATATATTGGATTACTTGCCATCAAGGAGAAAGAGTGGGGAGGGGAGAGAGAGAAAAAAAATTGGAACACAAGGTTTTGCAAGGGCGAATGTTGAAAACTATCTATGCATATGTTTTGAAAATAAAAAAAAACTTTAAAAATAAAAAAAATTCATCAATATTCATTAGGAAAATTTGTCTACAATTTTCTTTCTCTGTTTTTGCTCTAGCTAATTTAGAAATCAGCATTACATTTATGGAATAAAATGAATTTGGTCAGATTTCTTCTTTGCATATTTTTCTAAATAGTTCATATATAATATTGAAACTAATTGGTAAAAAAAAGGAATTAATTGGTAAATTTTGGTGGGATGAACTTGTGAATCCATCAGGCCCTAATGACTTTTTCCTAAGGAGTTCATTGAGGGCTTCTTCAATTTTTTCTAAGTTATGATTATCATATTTTTTCATCTATTAATGTGGGAAATTTGTATTTTTGTAAAAGTTCATTAATTTAACTTAGCATATGATTGGCATGTAATTGGACAAAATAGCTCCTAATTATTTGTTTAATTTCATCTTTCTTGGTGGTGAATTCACCCTTTTCTTTTATGTTACTGGTAATTTGCTTTTTGTCCTTTTTTAAGTCAAATTACCAATGGTTTATCAATATTATTGGTCTTTTTAAAAGTTTTAATTTTATTTATTTTAAATAAATTTAATTAATTATTGATTGATAAAAATAATAAATTAATTAACAATCATTTAATTAATATTTTCTTTGATTTTTAAATTGGAGCCTACTTGGGAATTGTTAATTTGTTCTTTATTTTAAACTGCATGCTCAATTCATTGATTTCTCTTTCTAAAATTTATTAATGTAAGTATTTGAGATATAAAAATACCGCTACATTGTACTTTGCATCCCATAAGTTGTGTTATGTTGCCTAAATAATTAATGAAATTGTTGATTTTTTTCTGTTTACTCTTTGATTCACTTCATCTTTCAGATTAGATTGTTTAGTTTCTAATTAATTTTAAACTATGCTTACATGGCTCTTTATTGAATGCAATTTTATTGCATTACTATCTGAAAAGGATATGTTAACATTTTTAATTTTCTACATTGTTTTTACATAACTAGTTTTTGTGTAGATTCAATGTACCATGGAGAAAAAAAACTACAATATTTTCTATTCTCATTAAATTTTCTCCAGAGGTCTATTCCATCAAACTTTTCCAAAATTCTATTTATCTTCTTAACTGTATTCTTCTTTGTTTGTTTGTTTTTTATTTATATTTATCTGGTTCTGTTAGGGGAATGTTGAGGTCCCCCACTAGTATAGCTTTATTATCTTTTTCCTTCTTTGATTCTATTAACTTTTTTTTTAAGAATTTGGATATGAGGTTATCTGGTGTATATATGTTTCATATTCATGTCACTTCATTATCTATGGTCCCTTTTTTAGAAAAATGTAGTTCCCTCCTTATTTCTTTTATTTAGATCTATTTTTGCTTGTCCTTTGTCTGATATCATGATTGCTATCCATTTTTTTTTCCTTCAGCTGAAGCACATAGATTTTGCTCTAGCCACTTACCTTTACTCTGTGTGTGTCTCTACTTCAAGTGCTTATAAACAACATGATGTTGGATTCTGATTTATAATCCACTCTGTTATCCACTTCTGTTTTATGGGTGAATTCATCTCATTCACATTCAAAATTATGATGACTAAATGTTTATTTCAATCCATCCTGCTTTTTCTCCTATTTATCCTTTTCTCTCTCTCTCTTTTCAACCAGTCTTCCTCCCAGTGTTTTGCTTCTGACCACTGCTTCCCCAATATCAATGTGCCCTCCCTTCTATGAGTCTCTCTTCCCTTATGCCCCTCTACTCCTACTTGCCCATATGATACATATATATATATGTGTGTATATATATATGAAATAACCCAACTTGCATTGTATATGCTATTCTCTGAGCCAATTAAGATAAGAATAAGGTTCAGATGTTGCTCACCAATCCAATTTTCCCCTCCACTATACTCTTCTGCACATCTTTTATGTGAAATAATTTACCCCATTCTATCTTTGCCTTCCCTCTTTTCCCAGTGCATCCTTTCTTTCTCACCTCTCAATTCCATATTTTTATACCATTACATTAAAAGTCAATTCAGACCTATGCCCTCTCTATGTACACTCCTTTTAAATGTCCTAATAATGGATAAGTTCTTAGAATTTACAAGTTATATTCCTATGCAGGAATATAAACATTTTAACGTCACAGAATCCCTTGTGATTTGCCTAAACTGTTTACCTTTTTCTGCCTCTCTTGAGTCTTGTATTTTAAATTCAAATCTTCCATTCAGCTCTGGTCTTTTCATTAAGAATATTTGAAAGTCCTCAATTTCATTAAGTATATATTTATTTTTCCTTTAAGCATATACTCATTTTTGTTGGACAGGTGATTCTCTGTAATAATGCTGCTCTTTGGCCTCTGGAATATCATATTCCAAGCCCGCCAATACTTTAAAGTAGAAGGTGTTAAATCTTGTGTTATCCTGAGTGTGATTCCATAATACTTGGAGCCAGAAGGATTCACATTTGGGTCCTCAGAACAGAAAACTTTATTCTTTTTCATGTTCTTCAGGAACAAAAGACCACAATCAACCAATCAACAAACATATATATATATATATATATATATATATGTACATATATATATATATATATATATACAGTGTGTGTGCATATACATACATATATGTATACATATGTATATATACATGCATACTTGTGTGTATACATAGGCATATATAATACATATGTGTGTATATGTGTATATATATTCATCCATTCTCTATGACCAGTCACTGTAATTATTACACTGAATTTTAAAACCATTTTTCCTTCTCCAAATCATTTAATACATCCGAGAAAATAGTAGACAAACTTCTACTAGTATATTAATAGCATCTTGCTGACGGTGAGATTATTTCTCTTTACTCTGTACATTTGTTTAGATCCCATCTTTCTTCTTTAACTCCTATCTTTTTCAAGTCATTGCATTCTTAATTGCCTCTCCTCTCCCTTGAGTCTTTATCCTCTCAGTATTTATTGATTCTTTCCTTACTATCTACCTACTACCAGAAAAATATGTCCATCTGCCCTCAGCCTTGTTTAAGGGTAAGGGGGGAGGCTTTGTCAGATTACATTATCCCCTCAAGTAAATATCTATACCTCTAAACCCTTTCTTTGTCAAAATCCTTGGAAAAAATACAGTTCTAAATTCTCAATTACTTCTCAATCTTTAGCTATATAACCTCTAAACTCACTATTTCATAGAAACTACTCCCATCAAAGTTAACAATGATCTCTTAATTGTCAAATTTGATGGTCTTTTTTGTTTGCTTTAATTGTTTTTGATCTGTCTGGGATATTTTATAACTTTGTCCTTCTTAATAATCTCCTCTCTGTATTTTCATGATACTTCTATTTCCTGGTTCTCTTTGTACCTGTGTGATGTCTTTTTTGTTGATTATCAATGTAACACCCCCTAACTGATCCAAGATTCTGTCCTTGAGACTCTTCTTTTTTTTTTCTACAGTTAGCAAGTTACTTGATAATGTTGGGAACCTCCCATGGGCTTAACTAGTATCTTTCTACAAATGATTCCTGATCAAAGCCAAATTCAGTGGCTTCCTATTATCTTTAGGTTAAAATATAATCTCTTCTGTTTAACTTTTAAAGCCCTTCACAGCTGAGATTCAACCTGTCTTTTAAGGATCAATGAACATTCTTCCCCATTCTTGTATACTAAGATCCAGCCCAACTATTCTCTCTGCTACTGAAACACAGCACTCCATCACAAACCTTCATCTCTTTGCATTGACCTCTAATATAATCCCTCCTTACCTCTCTGCCTTACTTTGAGGTCTAGTTCAGGCAAAATCTTCTGCATGAAGTGTTTCTTGACTTTCTCTGGTCTGCCAGTAGACACCCTCTAAAATTACCTTGCATATATTTGCATTCAGACTATGTAGATTTTAGATAAAGCTTGTTCTTTCCCATTTGAATGCAAGTTTCTTACCAGTAGAGATCCTTTCATTGTTTATATTTATTTCCCCAGGATCCTGCATGGTACCTGGCAGTAGTAGGTGCTTAAGAAATGTTTGTTGATTAATTATAGGAGAAATTGTTTACTCTGTGAGTAATTTTGCATAATTATTGTTTTATAAGAGCCCATGAATTCCTTTAAATCTATAAAGCAGGTTCTGTCTCATTCAAAGCACAGTGCTACTATAGGAGAAGGAAAAACAGTGAGTTTGGAATAATAATAACAATAATAAAATAATATGATATAAATTAAGATAGTATGTAGTATAAATAATTTTTAATTTATTTATATTTATATCAATACATTTACATTTATAATCTAAATATTTATATATATATATATATATATATATTTATAAATAAAATAAAATTTTTACTTCTACAATTTGCTGTCTGTATAATCTTGGGCAAGGGATTTAACCTGTCTGGGTCTCAATTTTCTCAACCATAAAAGGAGGACTCAAAATTTCCTTCAAGCTCTAAATCTAGAATTTGAAGAAGTCATTTTCATGCCTGTGATTTCAGAGGGAATCCAATGGTGTATTCTGGGACTTTTTTCTGTGGTATAGCTATCACACTAAGTCCAAAATCCAAAACTGCTTAATTCCAACTTAATTCATGGCAGAAACCATACTTGTAGCCAGATTGATGCAACACTTCCATCTTAATATAAGTCTAATTCTCCTGAGCAGACATGGCACTGTTGAGCTTTCTTAACCCCACCATCTGCAGCATCTTCTTAATAACTACATATCTCATCTTAAAAGAAGTTTAATTGTAGAAATAAACTTTTTTTGCTGGGCAATTCACATCAGTCAGGAACTCCAGAACTCTCCAATTCATACATTTGTTCCCAAGGATCACTGTTTGTAGCCTAGGTTCAGAAAAGGAAACAGAAGAGTCAAGACACTAAAGTCTAGTGTCAGGTTCACCCAAATAATCTTGTATTCTCATTGACCTATGTAATCAGCCTCTTTCAAGCATTCTCCAACAATCTTCCTTTATACCTCAACCCATTCAATAACTATCTTTTGTTGTTTGTTGTTGTTCAGATATCATTCAGTTATGTCCAATTTTTCAAGGCCCCAATTTGGGATTTTCTGGAGTGGTTTGCTCTTTCCTTTTCCAAATGATTTTACAGATGGGAAACTAAGGCAAACAGAGTTAGGTGATTGCCCAGGGTCACACAGCTAGTAAGTATTTGCATCTGAATTTGAACTCATGAAGAGGAGTCTTCCTGATTCCAAATCCAGTTCTTTATCTACTTCTCCACCTAGCTGCCCCAATTGCCGTTTTCTTTATATATCCATCTCTTAACACAGTGTCTCTCTGGCAGATTTTGTTGTTGGTCAGTAATTTTTAAGTCATGTCCAACTCATGCTGATCCCATTTGAGGTTTCCTTGGCAAAGATACTTGCCATTTCCTTCTCCAGTTCATTTTTCAAATGAGGAAACTGAGGCAATAGGACTAAGTGACTTGCCCAGGGTTACACTGCCAATAAGTGTGAAGGCCAGATTAGAACTCAGGATGGTGAGTTTTTCTGTTTTTAGGCCTAGTGATCTATCCTGTACCACCTCTATGTCAATTTATGGGTGAGGTCATCAAGGTATGGGAGAGAGTGGTCAACTTACAATTCAAAGTTAGATCTCACTTCTTCCCATTGTTTCACACTCAGCCTTTTCATGATACAGATGAGGGCACTAAAGTCCAGAGTTTGTGTCTTACCCAGAACCACAGCAAATAGATAAACCACAGCTTACCCAGAACCAAGATTCAAAGCCAAGTACAACCTTCTATAACACAACTCCTTACCTGAAGCTCAAAAACAAATCAAAATCATTAGGACAAGTTAAACATCATATCAGATGATGGTAGACACAAAAGTTGAGGTTTGATTGTGTGAAGAATTCATTATGGCCATTCTCTTCGGCAAAAGGTAGATTTATTTAGGGAAGAGATTACAGACAAGGAATTCATAGACACCAGAAATGGTAAATATGAAATAGAGTGGGAAAGCATATGAAAGCCAAGTTCCTCAGCAAAACTCAGTTACCCAGTAGAAAGGGGGGAAGGGTAAGGAAAAACAGCAATCATGGGATGGCCCATAAGTAGATTGTATAAGGAAAACTGAACCTCAGAGACGTGACTGGGATTTCTGAGAAGACATGGCAAGGTGAGACTGCTGGAGACCCCTACCAGGTTTTGATATAATTTGGATTTCTGACTGGTCTTCCTTGAAGGTGGGATCAGCTAAATTGATTTCTAACAGTGCCTTCTCCCTGCATGCATCAGGGCTTACTGTTTATCCATTCCTCTGCTAACCACACCCAGCATTGAAGACCTCATCAATTGTATGAAGTGAACCCCCATGATAGGCTCTGGACAGTTGTTCTTCCTGTCTGACTACTGCTGGTAGTCCACAGTCTCTGACTTTGAAATAGGAAAATCATCACTCACCCCCTTTCCCAAATCAATCAATCACCAAGCATTTATTAAGCGCTTTCTATATTCTAGGCAGGACTGCAAGGTACTAGAGTGGATAGAGAACTGGGCTTGAAGTCAGGAGGATTCAAGTTTCTGAGTCCATATCTAGTCTCAGACACTTATTAACTGTATGAAAGTGGGCAAATCACTTAACTCTGAGTTTAAGAAGGAACTGGCAAACTGCCCCAGTATCTTTGCCAAGAAAATCCCAAGTAGGATCATGAAGACTCAAACAAGACTCAAGAACAACAATGACAACTTAGACATTGTTCTATACAATGCAGATACAACAACAACAAAGCAAAAAAAATGGTTCCTGCTGTCAAGAAGCTTACATTCTAAGAGAGAAAAGGAGGAAACAACATGCAGAGAACTATGTAGGTAACAAGATATATACCATATAGAAGGAAACTAGCTTCAGAAAATTTCTACTTTCTTTCTTTTGAACCATCCTGATTTGTCTAACATATACTTCTTTATGAATTCCAGCAAGAGAATTTATTTTCTTCTTTCTCCCAAGCAGCTAAGGAGGTTGCATACATAAGACAATGAGAATACAGGTTTGCCTGAGTGAACTGAACACTAGACTTCAGGGCTTTGACTTCCTATTCCCTTCTGTTTCCTTTTCCAGGCTACAAAGACTGATTCTTGGAAATAAATATAGGAATTGGAGAGTTCTGGCATTCTTGAATTGGTGCCAGTTGCCCAGCAGAAAGTGCTTTCTACAATAAACCTCTTTAAAGAAGAGATATACAGGTATTAGGAAGATGCTGCATATGGTGGGGCTAAGAAAGCCCTATAATACCCTGTCTGTGTAGGAGAGTTAGAGCTATATAAAAAGTAAAAGAAAGAAGTAGAAGTGATATGTCTGTTCAGCAGATCCACTGAATGTTTTTTTTCCTTTCGAAATATAATACTGTTTTGTTTAAAATACTAGTGAAAATGTAGGCACAAGTATTATTGTGTTTTAAAAAATTTCTTTTGTGATAAAGAAAATAAATACATGTTTTATCCCTGATAGCTCCATTGTACATAGTATAAATGGAATTTTCTTTATCCTTTTTAGAAGAGATCTTAGATATGCTTTACAATTATGCTTTGTTGTAGAGATTTTCCCTAGAACTCCAGGGTGGGGACGATGAGATATAAAGTTGATAAAACTCTAACTCCATTCCCTTTGGAGTCAGGCTCTCTCAGGACCATCATTTAATGTGAAAAAGCTTTAGCTCTAGGAATCACTGTTCCCTGAGCTGTGGTTGATATCATCATAGCATGAGAGATTTAGAACTATAAGGGTTCTAAGTCTTAGGTTGCATTTATTCCAGGTCCCTATTATAAAGAAAAAGAAACTGAGGTTCAGAGAAGGAAAGGAAATTATCCAGTAAATGACCAATTTTGTTGATTCTAAATCAAGTTCTGATTGCACTACATCCCCTTGAATGTTGCCTCCTCATTTCAGTTTCAAAATAGTCTTTTGAAACAGATAAGGCAAGAATTATTATATGTCCATTTGAGGCTCAAAGATGAGGTCATAGAATGTCACAGTCAAAAGGAGTCTTAGTCATCATCTAGTCTAGTAGGTACCCCACAAAAGAATAGGCACTACAATAAATTTTAAAAGTAGTCATCCAATCTCTGCTTTAAGACTGCTAATTATGGGGAACTCACTATATTCTGGGACAGCCAATAATATTGTAATAGCACTAATTACTTGATCCGCTTTTAGGATGAAAGACAAACAACAATAATTAGGAAAGGGCTTCTTGATGTCTACATTTATTTTCCCCTGAAGCAACTGTTCATGGTTCTGCCTCAAGGCCTAGGCAGTTGAGGAGCACATTGGATATAGCACTGTCAGGAAGATGTGATTTCACATCCAGCCTCAAGCACTTACTAGCTATATGAGCTAACATGTCAGTACCTGCCTCAGTTTCCTTACCTGCAAAATGGGGATAATAATAGCATCTACCTCAGAGGGTTGTTTTGAGACTCAAATGAGAAAATAGAATTAAGTGATAACTTTTGTTTGCAAATTCTTATTACCTCTCGTCCCTATCCTATAATCTCTTCTCCACATGATATTATACCCAAGGAAAATACTTGAAAAGAGCTATTGTACCCTACCTTCAAAGTATTCATTTCTTCAGGCTAAACAACCACAGTTCCTTCAACTAGTTCATATAACATGAAATCAAAGCTCTTTACTAACCTGGCCCATCTCCTCTGGATGCTCTACAGGTGTCTAGATGTTCAGAGTCTGCCCAGATTTTTTTGTTCATGGTAAAAGGACAAATTAGTGTCAAAATTTCAAATGGTGTCACATTTCTTAGCTCACCCAACTCTTACCACTATACAACAGTGGCTACTAACAACCATAGCAGTATATTCTATGTCACAGATGACTGATTTTATGTTACTAGATTTCTTCCAAACTCTGAACCATTTTCTGCCCTCCACACCTGTTTTCATACATGTAAACCCAGAATCTCTTTCCTTGATGGGGCATAAAGAAAAAGATGGAAGCAGCTTGTATAGCCAAGTTCACAACTGTTCTAGCATGGAATGCAGGTGGGAAGGAATGATGGTCATATCTCCTCCTCCTGGGGATTATGGATCCTGAGTGATATTTCCCTAGCATAAAAGCTGGCCATGCTTTCTTGGCCCTCTGCCCTCCTAAGGCATATGAGAACTGAAAATACCAGAGACACAGTAGTTACATCATTGTTCTCAATTCCATTTACCATGGAGAAGCCTAACAGGGTCAGACAGTTAATAAAATTCTCCCATGCTACAAAACCATTTGAGTAAAACAGGGCTTGATCTGATTTTTATTTCATAAAGCATGCTCTATAGAATAGCAAAACAAGAAATAGACTCTTTTCATTCAAGCCAAGGCTTTCAGATTTGAGTTTGGTTCTGCAATAAATTTTGCCTCTTTGGACTCATGATGGAGTACATGGTGAACCTTATACATCTGAGTCATTAGTTTTGCACTATTATGTTAGGAGGGCAGTAACATGGATAGATACCAGATTGGAAATTAGAAAGACTCATATTCCTGAGTTCACATATGGCCTCAGACAGTAACTAGTTGTGGGACACTGGACTAATCACTTAACCCTGTATACCTTTGTTTCCTCATCTATAAAATGATCTGGAGAAGGAAATGGCAAACCACTTCAGAATCTTTGCCAAGAAAACTTCAAATGGGGCCATAGAGAATCAGAAATAACTGAACACTTACTTAACAACAATAAACTATGCTGGATAAGTCTTTTCAAGAAGTTCTGAGGATAATTTTTAATTGTGAAAAATTCTTTTAAGATGAGAAGAATCTAAATAAAGAAGCAATATGGTAAAGTGGAAAGAACATTAGATGCAGAATCAAAGGACTCAAATTTGAATCTTACCTCTGACTCCCACTTTCTCTATGACATTGGCTAAGTCTTCTTAATCACCTTGTGCTTCAGTTTATTCATCTGTAAAGTGAAAGAGTTAGATAGGATGACCTCTAAGGCAGAAGTTCTTAAGTGATATCAAGGGGTCTCTAGAAATATTGTAAGAGCCATGAAGTTGGTTGGTGGAAAAAATGCATCTTTATTGTTTTTATTAACTTTTAGTTTCCTTTGTATTCTGATGTATTTTACGTAACTAAAAACATCATTCTGGAAAAAGAGTCAGCCTGATTAAGGGGGCTAGGATATACTCAAAGATTAAGACCCCCTAGTTCAAGATTTCTTCCAGTTTTGAGTATATAATCCCTCTGTCCTAAAGGCATTGGTTAAAATCGGCTTGGGATATGATAAGCCAGAGATTACTTAAGATGAGTTTCTCAGAAGCCGTATTTTGTTCCATGTTAATTTCCATTGTATACTATGTTACTGTCATGATATGCTTATTATTTATGGTCGATGCTTAGGCCAATTGAATTTTTATGTTTTACTTTTTCCCAATTGCATATAAAAACAAAATTGGGTATTCATTTATTTTAAATTTTAAGTTCCAAACTTTCTCTTTCCTTCCTGTGTCCACTTCCTAGGACAATAAGCAATTTGATATAGGTTATATATTCAGAATCATGTAAAACATATGTCCATATTAGCCATATCATGAAAGAAAGCAGACAAAAATACAAAAAAAGTGAAAATTATTATGCTTTGATCTGTATTTAGACTCCACCATTTTTTTCTGGAGGTTTATAGTATTTTTTATCATGAGTCTTTTAGACCAATTGCATTAATGAATACACCATGTCAGAGTTGGAAGGAAGCTCAAAGACCATCTAGACCAAATACTAAAAAGAATCTCCTTCATAAACCTTTGATACTTATTAGTTTATGATACTGGACAAGTCATTTAGACCTCAGTTTCCTCATTTGTTAAATGAGAGAGTTGACTTGAAAAACCTTTGATATCCCTTATGGTTTTAAAGCTGAGATTCTTTGATCTCAATTATGTTATGATTCAACCGTTACCCAAAGATCTCTGATGACAGAAAAGCTTCTGTCTCACTGTTGTTAGGTAGCTCATGATACTTTGCATTATATTGAGTCCTCTGTGTTCAAGCAGAACTGGTATACTCCTTAGCATTGGATGAGAACTTAGAGAATATGTGCCTGTGCAAAAACCAACCTGAAGTAGAGACCAGTCTTACTTAGGGAATAAGGAAGCTGAAAATATGGGTAACTTGATGTTGAGAAATTGAAAGAGGAAGACTGTTACTCTGGATAATGTGCTGGACCTGGAATTTGGAACCTTGAATCAAAAGTCCATCTATCCCAGGAACAGAGTGCTGGACTTGGACTCTAGAAGATTAGAGTTGAAATCCTGCCTCAGACAACTGCTTTGTGTGGGGCCATAGGTTACTTCCTTAACTTCTGTCAGCCTCAGATTTCCCATCTATAAAATGGAAGTAAAAGAAAAAAAAAAACACCTCCAGATTATAAAGAACAAATGGGACAATCCATGCAAAAATACCTGCAAAAATTGGTGTTAGACAAATGCTAGCTATTATTATTATTATTTTATTATTGTTACCTCAGATACTTATCTTAGAACCTCAGTTTCCCCATTTGTAAAGTGGGGATAATAACACTTGCACTACTGACCTCACAAAGGCATTATGAAACAAGTCCTTTATAAACCTTAAACAATTGCAGAAAAAGAGCTATTATACCTGTATTGGAATGTTTTAATTTCCATAATTGGGATAAAAAATAGTGGTAATAGAATTTTCATTTTCATAATTGGAGTAAAACAAAGGAAAATTCATTCCACTTACAAGTTCCACTTACCTAATCAAACAAGTGGAGTCATGAATAATAACTCTGGCATTTATGAACTGTTCTGCTACTAGGATCGATTAGGGAGCTGAGCAGCATAATTGGATTCTGAAGGAATGGAAAATAATAAAATTGAGGGGGCAAAGCTAGGAAAAACTGGGGGCCATGAAAACTTGCTTTCTTTTTTTTAATCTTCTGTAGGCTGAGGACAAGTGAAGGAAGAACTTGTTTTGGTGTCAAATGGGCTTATAATAAAATTCTGACTCTGGCTCTGTCTCTTGGTAGGTATAAGTTATCATTCTACCAGTCATTTTAGTTATGTCCTATTCCTTGTGACTCCATTTGGAGTGTTCTTGGCAACGATGCTAGAATGATTTGCTATCTTCTTCTCCAGTTCATTTTACAAATAAGAAAATCAAGGCAAACAATCTTAAGGAACTTGTCAAGGATCCTTCAGCTAAGTAAGTGTCTGAAGCCAAATTTGAACTGACAATGATGAATCTTCTTGATTTCAAGCCCAGTGCTCTAGTCAGTGTACCACCCAGCTGCTCTCTTAGGTATATCATTCCTAACAAGTTACTTGTCCATTGTGGGTTTCAGTTCTCTTTATGTTTATAATAGGATTATCAACCCAGATAATTTCTATACTCTTTTCTGGCTTCAAAATGCCAAGGTCTTAAGTTGAATACAGAATTTCAGAGTAAGAATGGAAGTCAGTGAAATCCAAAATCTCAAAAAGAATCTCCTTTTCAACTCAGTTGACAAAGACACATACAACCATGGCTAGACTTCTAGAGAAGGGTACCCATTCTCCCCAAGGAATCATTCCACTTTTTGATAGTTCTAATGATTAGTAAGCTTTTTTTCTAATATCAGATCTATACCACTTCTAGTGCAGGGCCAAAGAGAATCAGCCCAAACCTTCTTCTACATGATGCTCTTGGAAGTACTCAAAAATAAGTGCTACCTCTCTCTAAGTTTCTCTTTCCAGGGTAAACATTTCTGGTTCCTTTAACTAATTCTTATATTCAAGGTCTAGCTAGCATCCTTCACCATTCAAGTACCCTCCTCTGTACACATTATCAATGTTCTTCCTAAAATGTGGTGTCTATTACCAAACACAAAGTTCTAAATATAGTTTGATCATAACATAGAACAATAAGATTCTTTCTATATACAGCTAGGTAGGAGAATGATAGAGCCCTGGAGTTAGAGGCAAAAATAATGAATGAATGAAACCTTTATTAAGCATTTACCAGTTATAAAACACTGTTCTAAGAACCATCAATACAAATCAATAAGCAAGACATTCTTTGTTTTCAAGTAACTACCCATTCTAATGTGGGTTTTATATGTGTGTGTGTGTGTGCACATGCACGTATGTATCCATAGCTAGCTAGCTATATATATAGAGAGAGAGAGCTACAACTATATTATATATCTACCTTTCTCTCTCTCTCTCTCTCTCTCTCTCTCTCTCTCTCTCTCTCTCTCTCT
>JAJPUD010004760.1:73879-128645 GCA_023553655.1 Myrmecobius fasciatus | reverse complement strand
AAAAAAAGAGTAAAAATCTATGGATTATTATTCGAGTTTGCAAAATGCTTTTACATATATTACTTCATCAGATACTTTATGGAGAATTTTTAGAAAAATATAAATTAGAATCAAAGAGGAATAGAAGGTTGGGAGTGGTAAAAGGGAACTACATTCAGAGATCTGTCCATGGTCCAAATTATATTCGTAATCATATTCACTGTGGAAAATCTCTCCTACTTTTATTACTTGGTAATAAAGCCAATAATGTATGTTCATGGCTCCCTTCTACTTCCTTCTGGTGGCAGAGTCTTTCCATTGCAGTCCTCATATACTGTGCTATAATTAATCTTTCTTAATATTGCTAATTATTTTGGATTTCTTCAGTTTATAAACCCCATTCACTGATACAGACCACAGATCTTCTATGCATTGGTAGAAACTTTTTATTTGTAGCCCATTGCTGAGATCCCAAATCAAGGAAAATTAGAAGGATCTTTCGAGAGTGATAGAGATCCTTCATGCTATACTGTTCACAGGCATTCAGGAGAGTTCAGTTTGGGAGGTTCCATTGGCCTTGAGAAAGGAATGATCGCTAATTTTGATGGCATACAAAGGGAAGTGAAGAGATCAAAAGCAAGATGCAGCAAATGAGCTTTTAATAAGAGTAAGAAGACAGAAGAAAGACATAGGAAAAGACTAGTGCTGAGAGAAGGTTGAACCAGCAATTGTGGCTGAGATAGCAATTAGTGAGAGTGAAGAACAGAAATTAACTTCTTTCTTTATTAATCCAAAGAACAGCACTGAGAAATTGATATTCAGAATTCATATCTCACCCTCTTTCTTCAGCATCTCTCCCCTTAAACCATATGAGGAGAGAGTGAAAGGAGAATGAAATAACTGCTAGACTCATTGTAGCCTTCTATCCTTAGAATTTTCCTTGATATTTCTTTTTTTTTATTTGAATCTGCTAATAAATGATGTGGCTATGAACAGTGTTTTTTTTCCTAAACATATAAATCAATGTTTCAAAATGGAAAGAAAATGAGTTTCTATCTCATGGGAGAAGATATTTTCCTGGTTTACTCTAGTATATGGGTTGAACAAATTAGAAAGGCTTTCTGTCATCTTGATAATCTATAAGAATATTCCAGAGAATACCTACTAGATTTCCCTTGAATCTGGAGGAGAAACATTAATAAGGAGATGAGACAGGAGGAAAAAAGAGAAGGATAGGCATTGATATGATTGTCCCCTATATCACGTAACTATATCCCCCCGTCTTATATATGAACTACTATTAGATCTCCACCCCACCATTTTTTAATCTGATGGCTAACTTTCAGATGATGATTTCATTATTTTTGAACAGAAAAAAATCATCCAATTATCTAAGAATGAGGGATATTATATAACCTAAGCATTGCAGTAATACTTCTAATAAATTAAAATAACCATGGGATGTCTCTGGCATTTTGGACAGAGCATTAATAGATGATATATGAAAAAATAAGGTTAAAAATAAATGGATGGAATGGAATGGATGGAAGTACTCTCATCAATGAGATAATAGATATGTGGATTCAATTTAACAAATATTTATTAAACATCTACTGTATGCAAGGCAGTAGAGATAAAACAAAAGGTCTTCTTATGTAGAAGTTTATATTTTTTTCAGGAATATAGCATTCACAAAGATAAGTACAACTCTACCTGGAGGGAGGGAGAGAGAAAAAGAAAGAGAGAGAGGGAGACAGACACAGACAGATAGACAAAGAGACAGAGATGGAAAGAAAGAGACAACTTGAAAATGGGGGGAGATGGAAGAATCATTTAAGACTTCAGAGATAACAAATGAGTTGAGTAATAATGATAAAACATTTAAAAGATTAGAAGGAAGAATGAGTTCCTTAAAAGTATGATGAACTACATGGGCAGATGGAGAAAGATGAGAAATAGAATGATAAGCTTGAGGAATAGATGGTTTTCCAGTTTGACTGGAACATGGTGTGTATAAAGAGGGATAGGGTGAAATGAGGTGGAAAGGAAAGTTGGAGAGTGATTGTCAAGTCTTAAATGACAATCTGAAAGTTTCATGTTTTATTCTAGAAGTAATAAGGAGTTTTGATGGGTTTTCAATAGAAGGACATAAGACCTATTTGTGCCTTAGGAAGTCATCAAAGTACTTAATAATAATAATAACTGCTTATATTTATATAACATTTTTATGTTTATAAAATACTTTCCTCTCCATAATCATGTGAGGTAGATTAAAAAAATCCTTTTTGCAAAAGAGGAAATGAGAGACATAAGTTAAATAACTCTCCAAAATTGTGTTTCTACATTTCTCATTATATCATGAGGTAACATGGCTTGTAATCACCCACCATCTACCTCAATAATATTCTACAAGTGAGTTTACATTGTTTTGATATTACCCCACTTTGCAAGAATACTAAACTTCTGCTGAAATTACAATTGATTTATTTAAACTTCCTTAGGAAATACTGAAGGTCTGTGTCTATGTTTGCTCTTTTATCTGTATTCCCATTTTAATCCTCAACAATATATTTAAATAGATTAGATTGGAATTATCCTAAATTTGTGTCAAATCTCATTGTCTGTCTTCTTTCTTATAAATTGGCATTATTTTTTTTGTATTTTTTCCTAAAAAGTTGGCTGCCTACCATACCCAGACAACTGACTCGAAAATGACTTTCGTGTTGGCAAAAAAAATAATTTTTGCTGTCTGTTAAAAATAGAAACTTTTTTCTGAAATTATTTGGTGCTTACATATCTCTTGACAGTATTTTGATTCTCTTCTCATAAGAAATAGTAATAATAATAGCATTTTCAAAATGCTTTATAAATATCATATTTATCCTCATAACATCCCTTGGAGATAAGTACTATTGTTATCCTTATTTTTTAGGTGAGAAAACCAAGTGGACAAAAAGCCTAAATGATGCAGTAATATCTCTGAGATATTAAAAGAACTAAGGGAAGGCCTCTGGCATTTTGGATGGGAATATAAATGGAAGATATATGGAAAACTGATGAAAGATACATGTGAAGACAAGCCAAGATTAATGTAAAATGAAACAGCATGGATGGAAGTAAATACACCAAGGAGAGGTTAAGTCATTTGCCTGAGGTCACACAGCTAATAAATATCTGAGATTGAATTTAAGTATCTGAGGTTGAATTTAAATTCCAGGCTTTTGACTCCAAGTTTATCCCTCTATCCACTATGCCACCTAGCTGTCTCTAATCTACAAACCTTCTCATTATTTAACTCTGAACTAGTTTTTTTTTATTAATTTCTTTTACTATCTACCATGAAATTTTGAAATGACCAAATGTTTCTTTAATTTGGAGTCTCATGATTTTTTCTTTGAATAACTCAACTTTGTCATCCTTTGCAAAAGAGATTGGTACATAAATTTCAGTTTTGTTTATGATATGGTTTTTTTGTAACATCAAGGGAAATGAAATATGAAATGACAAGGATATCATGAACTGCTGTTTCTTGTTTCCTTTGGACATACAATGAGACCAACTCTGTCATTTTCCTTTTTTGCCTTGCCAAGGAGAAACAGGGAGCCATCTTTCCAATAGTAAAACACCTTTCTACTTAATTTCATATTCTATTTGTCCTGCAGTGTCATTTACAACAAGAATGAATATTATTCATTTTCTTCAATAGATGCTCCACTAGTTGGTTACTGGCCAAAGTTCTCACCTTTAGAGTTACAATGGTTAATATTAATAAGAATAGATGATAGGGACTTGACCTTTTGTTTCATTGGCATAGGACCTCCCACATGAGTAAATTCACTCTGCTAATGTGTATTAGTTCTATCACTGTGACTTACAGGTCTAGGGAGTTACCTAGAGTATTGAAAGGTCAAGTGCCTAGCCAGAGTCAAATAGCCAATATGTGTCAAAGGCAGGGCATAAACTGAGGCTCTTCTACCTTTAAAACCAGTTCTTCATAAACTACAAGATGCTTACCTCCTTTCCATTTCTAGATACTATATCCCGACTGTGGCATTTCCCCCATATTTATAATGTTCTTCTTCCTAATCTGTGCCTCTTAGAATCAATCAAGTCCCAGCCAAAATCTTATTTTCTGTTACAGGAGAATTCTCTCAACTCTTCTGTCTAATGATTATTTCCAGTTTATCCTACATGTAATTTATTTTCAGAATTGTTTAAATGTCTCTTCCATCAGACTGAGTTCCTTGAGATCAGAAACTGGTTTTTGCCTTTCTTTGTATTCCTGGTTCTTAGCACAAATACATACTGATACATAATAGAATAAGTGTGTCTTATTAAAAAACTGACATTTTCCCCTACTTTCTACTCCTTTGCTATCAATTTGCTATCAGCACAAAACCCCACAATTTTAATATTAATTTGTTTCATGGATTTCCATGACTGGATAATATATCACTAATTCAATTAAAATTTTTTTTTTTTTTGCTTTTTGCTGAGGCAATTGGGGTTAAGTGACTTGCCCAGGGTCACACAGCTAGGGAATGTTAAGTGTCTGAGATCAGATTTGAACTCAGGTCCTCCTGACTTCAGAGCTGGTGCTCTATCCACTGCACCACCTAGCTGCCCCTCAATTAAATTTTTAAAAAAAAAATTTTAAATTTAAAAAATAGACTTTTGTCTATCATGTTCCAAACACTGTGCTAGGACCTAAGCATACAAAGTTAAAAATAAGATAGTCTCTGCCTTGAAGGAGTTTATATTTTTACTGGGTAAATCTGCAAAAATGTCCAACCAATTGAGATGACAAGTCTCTCAATATTTTAATAAGCCAAGGGCAGAGCTATCTACCCTCAGAGGAAGAACTGATAAATTCTGAGTACAAATTGAAGTATATTATTCTCTCTCTTCTTGTTTTGCAACCTGGCTAATACAAAAATATGTTTTCCATGATTTCACAAGTATCATTTTTCTTCTTTTTTTATTTTATTTCTATTTTTTTAAATAATAGTTGTTCATTTTCAAAAAACATGCAAAGATAGTTTTCAACAATCATCCTTGTAAAACCTTTTGTTCCAAATTTTTCTCTCTCCCTTTCCTTACCCCCTTTCTAGATAGCAAGTAATCCAATATGTTAAAGATGTAAAAATTCTTCTACACATATTTCCACAATTATTGTGCTGCACAAGAAAAATCATATCAAAAAGGGAAAAAAAGAGAAAAAAAAACAAAATGCAAACAAACAACATCAAAAAGGTGAAAAAACTGGGTTGTGATCCACATTCAGTCCCTACAGGCCTTTTTCTGGATGCAGGTGGCTCTCTCCAACTCAAGTCTATTGGAAGTCCTGAATCATCTCATTGTTGAAAAGAGACACGCCCATCAGAATTGATCATTTTATAATCTTGTTGCTATATATGATGTTCTCTTGGTTCTACTCATTTAGCATCAATTCATATAACTCTCTCTAGGCCTCTCTGAAATCATCCTGATGGTTGTTTCTTATAAAATTATAATATTCCATCACATTCATATACCATAACTTATTCCGCTATTCTCCAACTGACGGGCATCTACTCAGTTTCCAATTCCTTGCCATTACAAAAAGAGCTGCTACAAACATTTTTTTGCACATGTGGGTCCATTTCCTTTTTTATGATCCCTTTGGTTGATATAGAGACATTACTAGATCAAAGGGTATGTACGGTTTGGTTCTAAATCCCTCACTCTCCAGTTGGATCAGTTCACAACTGCACCAACAATGTATTAGTGTCCCAGTTTTTCCACATACCCTCCAACATTCATCATTATATTTTCCTGTCATCTTAGACAATCCAATCTGAGAGGTGTGTGTGGTACCTTAGAGTTGTCTTTTTTTTTTTTGCATTTTTCTGATCAATAGTGATTTAGAGCAGTTTTTCACATGATTAGAAATGGTTTTAATTTCTTTGTCTGAAAATTGTCTGTTCATATCCTCTAATCATTTATCAACTGGAGAATAGCTTGTATTCTTATAAATTTGAGCAAATTCTTTATAAATTTTAGAAATGAGGTCTTTATTAGAACCCTTGGATCACATGTATAATTGATATCATATTGCTTGACTTCTTGGTGAGTGGGAGAAGAGGTGGGATGGAGAGAGAGAATTCAGAACACAAATTTTAAAAAGAAAAGAATGTTTAAATTAAATAAATGGTTATTTCTTTAAATAAACAAAATTTTCATAGGCTATTCCTGTGAAAATAGACCAAGTCTTTTGTGTGAAGCTTTTCTAGAAAGTTGTAACTTGTGCAAACTGGTCTTTGAGAGCCCAGAGATAATACCATAACACAAATTTTGAGTGGTTCTTTCTGGAAGTCATCTTAGAAGTGTGACAGAATCACAGAATATTCCAAGTTGGAAGCTGGAAGCATTCACTTGGTAAAATCTACACTTGGATAAGTATCTCTTCAGTGGCAGACCTGACCCGTCATTGTTCAGTCTTTGTTTGATGACTTCCAAAGACTTAGGACCAGCAGAGCCAAGATGATGGAGAGCAGACACAACTCTTTATGACTTCCTCTGACCTTCTCTCAAACCAACAGAAGTTTAACCCTCTAAACTGGTTCTGGAGTCAAAGAATCCACAGATATTTGGAGTACAACACATTTCTAGAAAAAGATACCTTGGAAGAACTTAAGAATAGATCTGTTTCAATCAGGCAGGGGGACAATCTGCCAACCCAGACTATAGCATAGGAAGACTGGGGCAAGAAGGTGGAGAGGAGGGTCAGAGCATTGTAGCTTCCACGCATCTGGGAATTCCCTATGAGCCTCTTAGGCCACTCTGTCCTGGTTGCAGGCAGGTGATTTGACAGATTTGCCTTTTGTAAAAGACAAATTGTAAACCACTGAGTCCTGGAAGAACACAGGACTTAGTCGCCATTACTCAGCACTGGAAATCAATCAGCAGAACTGCCTGGAGCAAATTAAAACAGTTGTCACTCCTTTGCATTGAATGGACCTCAAGTCCTAAAAAAATGAACAAAAAACAAAAAAAAACAACTTTCACCATAGACAGCTTTTATGGAGAGAAAAAGGGACAGACCTCAAATCCTGAGGTTCCTAGGTAAAGCAACTGCAGAGGAAGCTCCAAAGAAAGACATGAGCTGGTGCCCATTTCACAAGGCTTTCCTGGAAGATTACATAAAGATTCTTAAAAAAGAGTTCAAAGAAAAATGGGGAAATGAAATGAGATCATTGCAAAAAGGAATGGAAAAAATGGAAAAAAAAGACTGCAATGAACAAAAAATTTAATTGGCCAATTGCAAAAGAAACCAAAGAGGTAGGACCATCTCCCCTACTGTACCTCCATGATCTCCTCAGAAAATGATTCTGCCATTGTCTTGATTCAGACCTTTGAAGTTGAGAATGCCTCCTTTTAAATAAGAGCCAATAAGTAGATCCAAGCATCTTTTAAATGTTTATTTTAATGCTAAAATCTCTCGATGGATCTGAGATATTGAAGTATGGGTATATTCCAGAAAGGTAAATCACCATCTATCTAGGCCTGCATAATCCCCATCCATGTCCACAAAGAAATCATGCTCTGTACCATCAGCCATTCACCAGTCAACAAGCATTTCTCAAGTGCTAATGCCCAGCACTTTTCTAAGTACTAGGAATATAAAGATGAATGACTGTTCCTCATTTCCAAGGAGCTCAAAGTCTAATGGGACAGACAACAATGGCAATATCTGGTTACGTACAAGATATACACCTAAGTCTATACTATAAAAATATATGAAAATAATCAGAAGGGAAAAACATTAGTGGCTAAGGGGCCTAGTAAAACCTCCTGCAAAAAGATGGGATTTCAGCTAAATCTTGAAGGAATCCAAGAAAACTAAGTGGAAATAATGGAGCCTAGAATTCTGGGAACAGAGGACAGTCATTTCAAAGGCATAAATGGAAGACAATGCCATGTTTGATGAACTTTAAGTAGGCTTGGATCATAGAGTAGATAGTAGACAGACATAAAGAGAAAGAAAGTTATAGAAATAGGAAAGGACAATAGCTAAGTTATGAAGCGATTGAAATGCCAGTGTGATATAAATATAGTGTATATATGTATATATAGACATATATATACATATATATGGGAATATATATGTGTATATATGTATACATATGTACATATGTATACATATGTGCATATATACATAGATATGTATCAGCATTGGGTTTGGACATATATAGTGTGTGTATATTACATTATAGTATGTGTATGTCATGTTATATATATTACATATACATATGTGTATATATATGTATGCACACATACTTTATATATTTATTTATATGCACACATAGATATGATAGAGCACTGAACTTAGATTCACAGATGCCACTTGAAGTGTTTACCAGATGTGTGACCTTAAACAAGCCATTTAATCTCTCTGTGCCTCAGTTTCCTTCTGTGTAAAATAGCAGGATTGGATACAATAGCCTCTAAGGTCTCTTCTAGAGACCTCTATCTTTAAATAAATGATAAGAGGTGATCCACTTTTCAAGTATTTCAAAGACTCAGGCCCAAGACTGTGCTCCTGCTGGCAAACTTCTAATTAGGGGGAAAATACCATATCCCACAGTGCCCTCTTTTATTCCTTTTTAGAAATTTCCAAATTCCAAATTTCTCATTTGGAAGGAAAGTCTTCCTTGCAGCAAGCCTAACTCTGTTTTTCAGTGACTTAATGCTAAAAAATGGTTAACATTTATCTAGTGATCTATGCAAAGTGTTGTGAAACACTTAATATTCATTTAATAGTCCCATCTGATCCCCACAACAATTCCTGAGATAAGTGGCATTTTTATGATGAGGAAAATGAAGCTGAGAGATATAAAAATGACTTGATCAGGGTCACACAGCTAGTAAATGTCCAAGGAGAAATTGACTCAAGTTTTCTAAGTTTTAACACCAGTGTTCCATCCACTCCTTCAAGCTGGGTCTGGCTTTTCCATATGGAGCCAGAAAAAAAATTAATTTTTCTTCTAGATGGAAACCCTTAGAAATTATTGAAGATTGAATTCTTGATGTCATCCTGCTCCCTTCTCCAGCTATAACCTCAAGTCCTGTTGAGGACAGGGACTCAGAGTCAAAAGACTGGACCTAAAGTGGTTTCTGAGGCTTAAAAATTTCATAATTCTCTGTGAATGCACTTGGGCTGTCCATCACTTATCCCTTGTTCTTGCAGATGAAAATGATTATGATAAAAAGGTCTAAAGGCTTTCAATCCAAACACCAAATGAATGCCTTTTACAATTCTAGAAACATTTTCAGCTATTTCATTTAGGTACCTTTGTAACTCTTATCACTGTCTGCAGTCACTTCATTTTTTTTTAAACCAAAGCATCTAATTTCTTTTGACCCACTTGATGACTTTAGTTGGTTATTTCTGACCTATTAAATCCCCCACATGGCACAGTGTTAAAAGCTCTTTACATTTTTATACAAGACAGCTGATATCTTTACACTCATTATAAGCTAAACAGGGGCATTTATCAAAAAGGCAATCATGTTCCCCCAGTGTCATTATGAGGAACTGATGTCTCTTTCCCCCCCCTTTTCTTTTTTCTCCCAGAGTTTCAACAGATTGCAGTTGGCAGCAAAACCATATTTTTTTTCCGTCATGATATTCATTTTCTCAGAATGCTGGCTTCCACACAAGAATGGACTCAGATGGCTAGAAAAAAAAAAGATACTTTGCACAACAGATCTGTGCCCCAGGACAAAATTCCCTAGAGAAGGTGATTGGGGGGATTGTGGAAAAGAAAGCTTGAGACTCTCTGATGTCTTTCAATATAATGAAAACTGCTTTACTTTTCCAAGTCTTGAGGTAGTGAAAAGAGAATGAAAACAATTGAGTTCAAATCCTGGCTCTGACTCATACAAGACATATGACCTTGGAGAAGCAAATAATCAAGCATTTATTAAGTTCCCCCCTTAGATCCATTTTACTCAAATGTTATAATATCACTTCCCTGATGCCATGGTTCTCTTTGAGGACAAACAACAGCCTCTATGAGTAGAGCTCCCCTTCTGGGGTCCCAACTGTAGCTGGTCAATTGGAAAACTCATGCCTTCCCTCCCTCCTTCCTTCCTTCCTTCCTTCCTTCCTTCCTTCCTTCCTTCCTTCCTTCCTTCCTTCCTTCCTTCCTTCCTTCCTTCCTTCCTTCCTTCCTTACCTCCCTATCTCTCTTTCTCCCTTCCTTCCCTATCTCTCTTTCTTCCTCGCTTCCCTTCTTTCCTTTCTCCCTCCCTTTCTTCCTCCCTCCCTGCCCTATTTCTTTTTCCCCTTCCTTCATCCCTTGCTCCCTTCCTTCTTTCCTTCCTTACCTCCCTTTCCTACTTCCCTTTCTCCCTCCTTTGCCTATCTCCCTTCCTTACCTCCCTTTCTCCCTCCCTTCCTCTTTCCCTTCCTTGTCTTTCTTTCTCCCACCCTTCCCTAACTCTCTCTCCTACTTCCCTTTCTCCTTCCCTTTCCTAGCTCCCTTTCTCCCTCTCTTCCTTACCTTCCTTTCTCCTTCCCTTCCTTTTGCTTGTCCTACATCTCTTTCTACCTTCCTTCCTTACATTCATTTCTCCCTCTCTTCCTACCTCCCCTTTTCCCTTCCTTCCCTAACTCCCCCTTCTCTTCCTTACTTCTGCCAATATAGGCTATCACATCTTTACTTACAGATGATCTTAGAAACATTTTTTCCCTTTTGGATTCTACAACCCTCCCAAGATATCTTGGGGTTTGCTGGCTAGACTTCTTTCATCCAGACCATCTCCAGTCCTCCTGCTCTATATCTGGCCACTGGACCCAGATGGCTCTGGAGGGGAAAGTGAGGCAGGGGACCTTGCCCAGCCCTCCCTTCCTGAACTGTAATTAACTTTGATGTCCCTGATGCCATGGTCCTTTTTGAGAAAGAAAGACAAATGACTATATATGCCAAGGATTGTGCTAAGCACTGGGTTACATAATCTTTATGACCCTCAGTTTCTTCATCCGTAAAATCATCATAATAATAATGTTTTACTGAGCCAAGAAAAAAAGTGCTTTGCAAAACTTTGGTGATATAAATACCAGCCATTAGGAGTAATGGGGCAAACTGTGCCTTTGCCTTTGCCTGCCTTGTTTGTTTACTCAGATCTCCTGAAATTGCCTGGATTTTGGTAAGCTTTCATCTAATTTTCAAGACCATTCTGGGAATGCAGCAGGAAGACAGCTGCATACAAAACTATAATTTCATAATTATAAATCTATCAACACTTACCTTATTTCTTTAAAAGGCAGATGTTACTCTCTTGAAATCATTCCAAAGATTCCCCACAATTAACAAGACTGTTTTCTGCTTTTGAGTTATTACTATTAGATGACATTTCATTCCTTCCATTAAAGTGAATGTCAAACCCAAGAGTTTCTAAAACAATTTATGCTCCCGCCCTTTTGTAGGAGGCAAGGTGGCCTGAAGAATCCAGAGGTGAAATCCCTAACTAAAAGGTTAGGTTAGGTTAGACCAAATGTCATTCATTCTCAGATCTAGCCTGCAGCTCATCTTTCCCCTCAAGATCAAGTTAAAGAAATTTCTTTCGGCAATTTCAGCCCTGAGATTCAGGCTTTTAGACAGAAACCTCTGTCTGTATCCATAAGCAAAATCAAGCTCATCCAGATGGGAATTTAAAATACCCAAATATCCCAGAATTTGAGAGTTTGGGTGTTGAATGCAGCCTAGAACAAACCACTTAATGTAACAGAAATGGAAACTGAGAGCCAGGAAAATGTTCTCTTCAAAAATCAGTGATATTAGAACAATTGGAGTTGGATTATTCTTCTTTAAGAAGAAAGAAACTACTATGTCTGAAATGTCTAATGAAACTTGGTGAAAATCAAAGGACTCTTTATTTATCTTATGTGACAGATAATGACCAAATGAACAAGTCTAGGAGCCAGGAGTCCAGTATTCAGATACTGTCTCTGTCATTTAATAGCTGTGACCTCTGGGCAAATTCTTCTGAACCTCAATTTCTTCTTCCTTTGTAAAATAAAAGAATAGTACTAAATAATTGTTTAAAATTCTAACTGATTGCTCCCTATGTGATCTTAGAGTAGTCATTTCTGTTCTTCAAACATTTATTAGATACCTACTATGTGCAAAGCATTATACCAGGCATTCAGAACACAAAAACACCAATTAAAGTCCCTGACCTCAAGGAGCTTACATTCTGTTATGTAATAATAAATTTGAAGGTACCAGGAACTTGAGTCATTTAATCCAACCTGTCCATTTTGTCCAATCCATGAGACATTGTATCTTGCCTCAGTTTCCTCATCTGTAAAACTGAAGATGGAATTTAGGAAGGGTCAGAATAAAGGCAACATAGAAAAACAGTAGAAAGATCATTTTGGCATCAAAGAATCCGACTTTAAATTTGCCCTCTGCCACATCCTCCCTGTATCTATCCAGGTAATTTATTTAATTTCCTTTGGCCCCAGTTTCCTCATTTGTAAGTAAATTAAGAGCTGATTAGTATTTATAAACAACAACCATGTACCAGAAACTTAATACAGTTTCATCGGGAGCATGGAAGGAAAAAAAAAGATGAAGTTGGACTAGAAGACCTCTAATGTCCCTTCCTTCTCCAATTCTATCAATCATAATCCTAGATAACCTCTAAATATCTCCTTTTCGGTCTTAAATCCTAATAATTTTGAGAACTAGTCTTTTTTTGCATGTGAACCTCTAGTACCAGTTGTCACCACCAGGGGGCACTGTTTACACTGGTAAGCTGACCCACGCTGTAGCTTGGCTCTACTACACAGAACAGCAGCAGGGCTGTTTGTTACATAAATTAAAAGGCATTGTCTGTGCATCATCCCGGGTGTCGAAATTAAGCAGCTCTCACTGAGATAGTTGCTTCGCATCTCCATCCTCCGCAACCGACCGTCAGGGAGTCTTAAAGGGGTACTGGAGGGCGTCCGGGGGCATTTGTGCAAACCCTACAGTAGCTTGGCTGTGCAGAAGCTAGCGCCCGCCAGAGCCGCCTGGGATGCTGAGATCCTGGTGCGTCATTAATCAGGCCAGGTGCTAGAATCCTAGGTGAGCTGATCGAAGCCGCAGGTGAAGAGCTGGCCCGCTCTGCAACACTCTAAACAAGCGGGCATCCAAGACGTGGCTCGGAGACCTCAGGGGAGCCAGAAAATCCCAGATAAAAGGGACCATTTAGTCCAATCTCCTCCTTCATTTTACATTTGGGGAAACTGAGGCCCATAGAAGTGAAATGACTATATTATGGGATCTTAGATGGAAAACTGGAAGGAATCTCAGACACCACCCCATTTTACAGATGAAGAAATTGAGGCCGGCAAGGCAAAGTATGCCCAAGTACACACAGCTAATAAAAAGCAGAACTGGGTCCTCTAGAAACACTATGCGTCCATAAGCAAAACCAAGCTCCTCCAGATAGGAATTTAAAGTACCCAAATATCCCAGCATTTGAGAGTCTGGGTGCTGAATGCAGCCAAGTACAAACCACTTAGTGAAACAGAAATGGAAACTAGAAACACTCTACTTAAGGGGAGAAGTGCATAGAGTGGGGGATTCCTATACTCAAGAAGACCTGTCTCAGACACTTACTGGCTGGGAAACTTCCATCAAGTAGTTACTAGCTTCTCTCAGCTTCAGGTTTCCCATCTCTAAAAAGGGAAAAATCCTGTATCTACCACACAGGATTATTATGAAAATCAAATGAGAAACTATATGTAAAAAAGTTTGGCAAATCTTAAAAAGTATTGAATAGATATTTCTACTAGTAGTAGTACCACTATTATCACTACCACTACTACTACTTCCACTACTACCATTACTACTACTACCTCCACCATCACTACTTCTACTACCACCACTACTAGTACCACCACAACTACTACCATCACCACTACAACTACTACTACTACTACAATTCCTGCTGCTGCTGCTGCTCCTCCTTCTCCTTTTCCTCTTCTTTCTCCTCCTCCTCTTCCTCTTCCTCCTTCTCCTACTACTATTACTACTACTATCTCCTACTACTACTACTGCTCCAGCTACTACTACTGCTGTTACTAAAACTACTATGTAATGGGTACTGGGATGGACCTCTAGTCAGAAAGCTCTGATGCAGATCCTCCTTTGGATACTTACCAGTTGTATGATTTATGTGAAGTCATTTAACATTTAATCTCTCGGGACCTCAGTTTCTTCATCAATGAAATAAAGGGGATTGGACCTGATAAACTCTAAAGCTCCTCTAGCTATAAAGTTATGATCCTGTCAAATTTAGCACTCTTTACTCCACCACTCTAATATCTTCTATTTCCTTAGATAGCCCATAACTCTAATGGGATAACTATAATTTTCAGGAAGTGTCTCCTGACATGCTGAAATTTTCAGTCTATCACTCCTAGCTCAGTCTTCTGGGTCAAATACAACAAATCTCATCTTTCTTCTATGTGTCAGTTCTTCAAATCCTGAAAGACAGTTATCATGTCCCCTTGAGCTTTTGTATTCTCTGGACATAAAACCCCCAGTTCCTTCTTCCAGTCCTGAAATAGCCTGATTCCCTTCACCTACACTTTTATGACATTAAGTTTATACTATTTGCATGGCGCTTTCCCCATGCTACCTGGTATCATGCATACAGAAATATGTGTGCAGGTCTTATGTCTACCACTAGATGGGAGACTACATGAAAAGTAGAGAGCTCATCTCATCTGACCTTGTATTCTACATAATGCTTAAGAAGAAACCTAGTTGGTGTTCAATAAATGTTTATTGAGTGAATGAATGAATTGAAAATTGTAGATGCCGGCAGTTAAAAGAATCTTATTTCTAAATGTGGTGATTAGTAGCTAGTTCACTAGCAAAAATATTTACCCAGAGGAATTGGCAAACTTAAAAAGAATTTGAATGAATAGAATTTAAAATAGTAAGATTTGATCAGGTTACATGCTTTGCTTAGTAATTAGAAGCATAATACAGTGGGGAAAAGCACTAGATATGGAATTTTGGGGACCTGGATTCAAATCTCTTTTTGTACTTGGGCAAATAATACATTCTCTCTGTGCCTCGGTTTACTCATTGACAAAATGAAGGTGTTACACTCATTATCTTTTCTTTCTTTTTTTTATTAAAAACTTTTTTATTTACAAAACATGAGTGATTTTTCTACATTGACCTTTGCAAAACTTTTTTTTGTTCCAAGCTTTTCCCCCCCTCCTTTCCCCACCCCCAACTCAAGATGACAGGTAATCTAATACATGCTAAATTATATGACAAATCCAATATATGTATATATATCTATACAGTTATCTTACTGCACAAGAAACATCAGATCTAGAAAGAGAGAAAAAAACAACCTAAGAAGGAAAACAAAATGCAGGGAAACATTATCTTTTCATAGTATATCCATTCCTATCAAAATCTATGTATAAATTGTAAAGATTTTTTTATCAGTTAGCAAGCATTTGTTAAAAGCTTACTATGTATTAGGTATTCTAGATAGAAATAAAAAAAGGAAAACAATAAGTGACTGCTCTTGGTGAGCTTACATTGTAATGGGAAAGTCATCACGTGGACAAATGGGCACCAAAATAAGGTATACAGAGTACATACAAGATCTGCCACCTTTTTAACTCTTCCCAGTGTTGCCAATGTTAACAACAGCCAACACTAATGCATGGCGTTCCAAGTTTAATGAAGTTTTGAATGTAGTTCTGGGTATGAGAAATACTTTGTAGCTAAAAGATCACTGGCTCTGAGCCACAGGACCTGAGTTTAAACAGAAGGAAAGAAAAAATATTTATATGGTATCTACTATAGGCCAGGCACTATGTTAAGTAGATTTACAAATATTATCTTTTTTAATATTATCTCATTTAATACTTCCAACAACTTTGAGAGGTAAAGGAATTATTATGTCCATTTTACAGAAGAAGAAATTGAGGCAGAGAGAGAAATGACTTGCCCAGGCACACACAATGAAGTGCCTTAGGTCACATTTGAACTCAGGTCTTCCTGATTCCAAGGCCAGCCCTCCATCCACAGCACCACTTATCTGCCTCTGATATTTAACTACAGGTCTGACTTTAGACAAATCCTTTAGCTACCCTGGGTCTCAGTATTTTCAGTTGCATAGGGAATGAGTTTGCTTTAGGTCAGGGCTTCTTAAACTTTGTCCATCCATGATCCTTTTTGCCTGAGAAATTTTTATATGATTCTGGGTATTTAAGTATATAAAATAGACATACAAATCAAACATTTACTGATAATAAATTATAATTTTGTGACCCCCACAATCAGTTAAAAGACCCCAAATTATGGGTCACAAGTCCCAGTTTAAGAAGTTGGGATCTAGATGACTTCTTAGGTCTTACCCAGCTCCAAATGTAAGTTTCTATGCTATGATGAGCCATTGTCTCATTGTAACCTCAGAATAATCCTTTGCAGAAGACAGATACTGTTTTATAAATAAGGAAAATGAGGTGTAAAGGAACTGATTATTGCCACTCACCTAAGAAACATCAGAAGCATTATTTGAATTCAGATCCCTCAATTTCTTTTGATGATTCTATATAGATTGCCCACCTGGAGCCCTCAAAATCTGACCTAAGTAAGACCTCTAAGGAGGTTTTCCTTGTCTTTTATTATTATTAGGTCATTTTCCAATCATGTCCAACTCTTCATGACAACATTTGGGTTTTTTGGCAAAAATGCTGGAATGATTTGCCATTTTCTTCTCCAGCTCATTTTATACATGAGAAAACTGAGGCAAACAAAGTGAAGTGATTTACCAAGGATCATACAGTAAGTATCTGAGGGCAGATTTGACTCAGGAAGACGAGTTTTTCTAACTCCAGGCTCTGTACTCTATCCACTGTGCCATCTACCTGTCCCTTCCTTACCTAACCCTACACAATTATTCAGTACTATTCAATCCATCCAGTCATTGCTAATATGTTCACTAGATGCAAATGTCCATTTTGATTTGATTCATTGCTTTTTAAGGGTTGTTCATGTGTTACTTCCCCATTTACTTTTAACTCCCAAATTTCACATAAACTCCCAGAAAGCAAGAAGAGTCTTTCATTTTCCTTAGAATCCCCATTTTGACTTGCTCCACATGATCCAAAATAATGTTCTTCATTCAGTGAGGTATTCATGAGTTTTTGGTATTAAGATTTGGAGCTAAGTAGGACCTAAGAAATCATCTAGCTAACCTCTTCATTTTTAGAGATAGGAAAACCAAAATCCCAAAATAGGAGCTTGTGGCAATACAACTAATTAGGGCTAGAATTTGAATCCAAGCTCTCTGACTCTAAACCAGAACTTTTTCTTGCTTACTTGGGAAAACTGTCACAGGCTAAGTAACAGTCAGACAGACTGATATTGACAAAAGACTTGGAGCCCCCTGGAAGAAAGGACAGCACCAAATATCATTACTATCGGTCTCTGTCAAGAGGCACGAATGAGTCTGAGATAAATGCAATTTTCAGACAAATAAGGTTTGGATCCCAGAATACTGAATATGTATTTAAATGCAGTAAAGGGAATGTGGATAGGGGGAATTAATTTTATTTATAACAATTAATCTGATGATGGATTAAGCCAAGTCAGGTGCCAAATGGACCATGTACTAATGTTGGAAAGGAGTGAAGGGGTGTACCAGCAATGGGGAGACTATGGCCTTTTCAACAGAATGCCAGGATGGGTCTAAGGCAAAGGTGAGGAGGGGCCCATTTTATATCAATCATAAAAACTGGTCACAGACCAAAAGTTGCAAGCATCTCCTCTGGGGAATAGGTTTAGTTACCTTTCCATTAAGACTGATTCAGGGAGAGACTTAATTAATGCTAAATGCTAGGGAAAACATGGAAAGGGGAGGGAGGGAGCTGTGCTTTTCTGCACTGCAGTGTAGAGAATAAAAGAAAAAGAAAATTCAGCCTATTTTGTTCAAGACAACACTGTAAGTATAAGATTTAGACGCTTGGCAGGAAAGGAGCGGAGGAACGGAGCAAAAAAAAATAAAAGAAGTATATGTCCATATGGGGAAGAGATCATGTTTCACCTTTGTTAGACAAGCCCATACCTTGAAGACTGGTTTGTTAACTAGTTTGTTAACTAATTGGCTAAATAGGAAAATACTAGATAATACACAACAACTAGTCTCTCTGAGGTACTTATCAATTAATACCAGTTTAAACCTAGAATCTGAAGATGGCTAATCATGTAGCAAAACAGGTCTGTGACCTCTAAGTTGGTAGTAACTTTGTTTTTGCCACAGGCGTATGGGTTTCCAATGTGGCCTCCTCACCTGGACATATGGCTTAAAAAAAAAAATCAGGTACATGCTGAGCTAATAGAATACACTTGAAGCATAAGCTTTCCTGGGTAGTAAGTACAGTGAACTGAAAACATCTCTGCACTATCATTTGCCCACATGGTGTCCGTCTTAAGATTGGTCCTGCAAAGCAACAAATGAGCTAAATGTACACACGAGCCTGGCTCTTTTTAAGGGATCATGGGAATTTGAAAGTTAAGTCAGAACAAGAGCAAGCAGTTGCCCCTTAGACTCAGGAACAGAGAGCTCATGGGGAAGCAGCAGGCTTACTTTTACCAGGATCTCCTCTCCCTCCGATAAATCAAATTAATTGCACACATGTGCTGAGAGCCCTTTGGGAGCCCCTGCAATAGCCTTTTTGGAGATTAGTGGTCTCTGAGATTTGTTATGAAATTCAGAAATGCATTTGGAAGTAATTTAAGTTACGGAATTAATGAATTTTGTGCTAAATAATAGATGGCTTTTTTTTTTTTTTTAAAAATGTGACTTTATTAGTGCTGAACCTCTGAGTTCATCTTGCTACTTTGGTGAATGATAACTAGGAAACCAAAATTCACAGCATCCCTAACTATCTTAGATGGAAAGGAACAGAAATGGAGAAGATATTCAACTTAAAGGGAGATGTTGTATTGAGGGTTTGGAAGAATGTAGAGCATTTGCTAGTATGGCTGAGGAGCAAAAAGTCTGGATTTTGAGGCAGCCAGGTGGTACTGACCTAGGGTCAGGAAATTACGAGTTCCTCAGAGACTTAACAGCTCTGGACCCTGGACAATTCACTTAACCTCTGCCTGCCTCAGTTTCCTCATCTATAAAACAGAAATAATAAAGCCAGATCTCCAGAAGGGGAGGGCAACTTGGAAACCTATTTGGTTTTGGGAGAAATAAAGTCACTACCAGCCTAGCGGTCATAGCATCCACCTTCCAGGGTTGTTGTAATGAAGTAATATACTGAAAGCACTTTCTAAATCTTAAAAAGCTATAAAATATTAGCTTGTGTGGTAGTAATAGTTGTAGTCATTGTTGTTGTTGTAGTAGTGGGGATGGTAGTAGTAGTGGTTGTAATGGTGATGATGGTGATAATGGTAGTATTAGTTGTAGCAGCAGCAGTTACAGCAGTTATTGTGTAATGTGGTTATAATGGTGATGATAGTAGTAATAGTAACAGCAATAGTAGTAGTAGTAGTTATAGTTATAATGGTGGTGCTGGTAGTCATAGTAGCAGCAACAGCTGTAGTAATGGTAGTAGTTGTGGTGATGGTTGTAGTACTAATAGTTGGAGTAGTGGTAGTAGTAGCAGCAGCAGTAGTAGTAATAGTGGTGGTAGTAGTAGTAGTATTTGGAATTAGAAAATTTGAATCTGAATCTTGGTTCTACTACCTGCTAGCTGTATGAAGATGTCCCACTTTTGATACTTACTACCTGTGTGCCTGTGAACCCTCTCGGCTTCTTTTTTCTACTTGGTCTCATGGCTATTCTAGATTTATATCTAAAATGTTATGGTCTCTCTCTGAACCTCAGTTTCCTGGACTGAAAAATGGAGGTGAGGAGGGGAACAGACAATCTTTACCTCTGCTTCTAGCTCTGAACTCACACATATACACATCTAGCCCTCTGAGTTTTATTTTCCAAGTCATTGCTAAAGATGATATCCTTGTGTAGGGCATTTGAAGAAAGCCTGAGCGATGGCCATATAAGGCAGAGGATGAAGAGAGATTTTCTTAACTATATACACCTGGAGGCTAGAGGGTAGGGGCTGTTCTCCTCCACTCATTTGTGTTTAATAATTGCCATATGGTATCTGCAGCTCAGGCCTCCAGCATTTACTGAGACTGAGAAGGGGGAGATGGGTTAGACTGAGAAGAAAGAAAAGATTTGGGGGACTGGATTCAAACCAGGAGTTGGAAGTAAGAAAGGGCACAAAGAACATTTTTCTGGCTTTTTATTTGCTCTGTCTTGCAGGGACAAAGGAAGAGAACAGAACAGAAAACAGGTTCAGATCCCTCAGCCAGGAATAATGGGGCATGGTATATTTCTTGCTGAACTTGGGAGGCTATGGAAGTTTAGATGAAAAATATTTATTCTGAGGTGAATTTCGAGCTGCTTCAGAAATAGCAGAAAGCATTCCCAGCTCTTGCATAGTGATTCATTTAGCCCCTGTCTATTTAGTCAACTTATTTCCCCACCAGTTCAGAGAGGTAGAAAAACTGGACAAATAATATGGTTAATTTTTTCCAAATAATTAAGTTTTGCATAATTGTAATCATAAGTTTCAAGTTTGAATCCCAGTTTTTAATTAGGAACTGTATGATCTTAGTCAAATCAGTTGAGCTCTTTGGACTATATTTTATTAATCTGAAAAATTCAAGGGACTAGATGCCTCTAAGATTATCTTCCAGTTTGATGATCTTTTTGGGGGGAAAGGAAGCATGTACTTGGGGATGCTGAATATTCTATACCTATGACCTGAAATTAGACATTTGGTCTAGGAAATGAGTCTTTTTCAGCTGCCATTATCTACTTTTCTAGGATTTTCCCCCTCCAGTCCAATAGCAAAAGCAACCTCTTTAAAATAAATAAAACATGTGCTTTCAAAAGTACCTTGGTTTAGCGTAGTAGTTAAAGTTCTGGGCCTAGACTCAAGAAGATGGGTTCAAATGTCACCTCTCAAATATGTCAAGTCACTTAACATATCTGAAGCTCAGTTACTTCCATTTATAAAGTGAGAATGGCAATGCCTTTGGAACTTGCCTCAACAGGGTGTTGGGAAGCTCAGGAGACAAGGAATATAAAAGTACTTTGAAAATCTAAAAATGCTGTGGATGTTTCCAGGGGAGATTTCTAAGAATCTAGCAACGTTTCCCAAACATTCCTAAGTATAGCCTTTCCTATATGGAGTAGGAAGACCTCTGTCCTAATCTCACCTCCGCTGTTTAGCCTTGGTCAGATTGTCGGATCTCTCTGGATTTAATTTCCTCATCTAGAAAATGAGCCAGTTGGACAAGATGCTTCTAAAGGCCCTTCCAGTTCTAAATCTATGATATTGTTTTGATGAGGTGTGGATATGCCTAAATTTGCAAATAATCCCTAGTGTTTTTTTTTTCTTTTTTGTAGAGAGCTCCTTCTATCGTGGCAGAGTCACCTACTGACTCCTAGGGAAGTTGCCTAAGACAAATTCAGTGGCTTTTTCAAGGTCATTCACAGCTGTTTTGTTGAATTCAGCTATTTCAGACACCAAGCCCAGGTCTAGCCTCCCACGATGACTCTGGTAATAGAATCAAAATCGCAAAATATTACAAGGACAAAGGACCTCAGAGGTGATTTAACACAACTACAGGTGAACAAAAACAAAGCCTTTCCAAGAGATCTCTAGCGAAAGAGAAATATTTACCTCTGGCATATCCAATATCTCTTTAGGGAATCCTAATCACTCCAAGGAGGAACTAGATGGTGAAGTTCACTAAGGCCTGGTATCAGGAAAACCAGAATTCAAATCTGATCTCAGACACTCATTAGCTGTGTGATCCTGAACAAACTCTATTTGCCTCAACTACCTCATCTATAAAATAAGCTGGATCAAGAAATGGCAAACCACTCCAGTATTTTTGCCAAGAAAACCGAAAATGGTATCAGAAAAAAATTGGAGCTGATTGAAATGAAAAGAACAACAAAATAATTAGAAAAAGTTTTCTGGATATCCAGCTGAATTTGCCCTTTTTTTTCAGGGATCACCCATTGCTCCCAGTTCTGCCCTATGGGGCCAAGCAGAAAATATTCATTCTCTTATCTAAGTGACAATTCTTGAAATATTTTAAGACAGTTGTCATGTCCCAACTGAGTCTATTCTTCTCCAAGCCAAAGATCCCCAGTTCCTTCTATCAGTCCTCATAGAGCATGATGTCAAGGCACTTCACTACGCTAGAAACCCATTTCTTAATAATCTGTTATTTATTCACATCCTTCCTAACATGGAGAATCCTTGATGATTGTAGATGGAGAGTTACTGGTAAGTACAAATAGTGAATGTTTAAGAAAAATAAATTTGGAATAATTTTGCTCCTTCTGTGTTTCTGTCTGTCTCTTTGTCTTTCTGTTTATTTCTGGCTCTTCTCTCCTTGTCTGGCTGGTATCTTTATGTCTATTTCTGTGTGTATGTTTTTTAAATGCATCTCTCTACCTCTCCACTTTCATTCTGTCTCTTTCTCTAACACTCTTTTGCTCTCCCTCCTTAAAAGGGATTTTGTTTTCATTTTTTTCCTTAAGTACTTACTGCTTTAGACTGCTTGTGTTGGTGTTCTGATGAGCAGAAATGATGTTGACATACGAAACAGATTAAGGCTTGCTTTCCCATGTATGCTAAACAGGCCTTGTTTCAGGGGGGCCACACTGCCCTCTTCCAAGCATATGTTAAAGCAGAATGACTGCCCCGGCACTCTCTTAATCAAGGGAGCACTCCATTTGAGTAGTAGAGGTTTCCTGGGAGAGCAATAAAAGGAGAACCCCATCTGTTAGAATGGATTGATAGAGGCAGCTATGCTTCCAGCCAGGGGGATGGTGGGATGCTGATCCCTTCCCACCCTCAGTTCCTAGGATTAGTCTTACCTGAGTTCTGAAGTCAGAGTGCTTGTGCATAAACAGATCCCCGTTGGGCTTTTCTTGGGGTATTTGTATTCCAACTTTGCAAGGTAGGAATGGGGTATGAATGCAAAGGAAGGGGCATTCAGAGCAAAGGATGGCCTTTAGATGGGGGTGTTCTCTCTGGCCCAGCTCCCCAGAGAGCTAGGAAGAGGAAAGAAAGATTACCTCCAATGGTTCTTCAACCTTTGTCCTTCCAAATGGATTTAAGAGTATGGTAAAGTCAGACTATTCTCTTTTTAAAATGTCGGGGAACCCTTTCTGATCCTTTCCCAAGGGCCCCCTTCTGACAGAGCCTTCCTCAAAAGAGAATTCTGCTAGGATTCCTTGAGCCCCTCTCCTTTCCAATTACATTATTTCATTCTTTCCTCTACTCTCTCTCTTTCTCTGCTTTTTCCCCTCCTGCCCCATAGCCTCTTCTGTCCTCATCTTCCCTCCCTACCTCTTTTCCCCCTCCTCACCAAACCTCCCTTTTTTTTCATCTTCTTCTCATCTTCCCCCTTGCTGTCTCCTTATCTTCCCCTCCCTCCCCCCTCTACATTTTCCCTTCACTCAACGTAATTCTTCTCCTCTCCCCTCCCCATCTCCCACCGCCCTCTGATACCTCCTTTAACTCGGCCTCCCTTCTCAGACTAGGCTTTGGGAGTCCGGGAGGAGAGGAGAGAGGGGGAGGGCACGGCAAAGGAGGGCGTAGGGACTGAATAGGAGGCGGAGGCGGAGACGGAGGCGGGGGCGGGGCTGGGGGAGGCAGAATCAGAGGCATCCTCAGCCTAGGATGCTGTGAGAGAAAAGTTCTCAGAGCTGGAGCAGGAGCCGGAGCTCGAGAGGGGAGCGCAGGAAGAAGAGGAGGGAGAGGAGCGGAGGAGGTGGAGAGAGCAAGCAGCGCCGCGGGCCCGCGGGCAGCAGGGCAGCGGGCACCAGCGGCAGCAGCAGCGGACAGCTACAGAGACCGCGGTTGGGGCGCACGAGTAGCTCCTGGCGCGGTGTGCCGGGGACAGACGACTCTCAGCGCACTCGGCTCTAGGCGGCCGGCGGGCCATGTTGGGGAGCTCCGCCGGTCACTGAGGGTACCTTCTTGGAGCCCCCCGGAGGGGCGCACAGCTACGATGCAGCGCCCGGACAGGGCTGCGGGCCGGGGTAGCGCCCGGAGGAGAGAGGCTGCAGCAGCGGGGAGAAGCGTGTGAGTCCTAGATAATCAAAGACCCTACGGGAGCGAAACCGGAGCAGAGCCGGGGCAAAAGCCTTGGCTTTCATCATGGGCATGGAGGGAGCGGCTCCCGGGCCTGGCGGCCAGTTGTGCGGGGCGCTCAGCCTGGTACTCGGAGCGCTGCTTTACAAAGGTAAGCCGGACACCTGTGCCTCCGGGCCCCGCTATGCCTTTTTGTGCTCTCTCTTCTGGGGCCACCAGAGTCACAGTCCAAGGCTGACCTGGGGGAATGAGTTCCTTGGCAACCACAAGAGAGTGCAGAGCACAGGAGGGGAGGGCAAAGTTTCTTGTCTTAAAGTCCGTGAGTTTGATGGATAGGGAAGCTAACTAAAGCCTCAACCCTAGCTCCTCTGAACCCCACAAACGCCTGCTCGGTCTAGGGGCCCCTGCGGACCCTTTGATTGGATGATTTCCAAGCATCTTTTTCAGGGACTTGAGAAGCTAGGGAAGCTCGCTCGCAGGTGACGAGATTTGGAGGCACCCGGGGAAGATGAGCTTTGGCAGTTAGAAAAAAAAAAGAAAGTTAGCCAGTCCCCTTCCCCTGCCCCAGCACACACACACACACACACACACACACACACACACACACACACACAAACACACACCCCTCCCTTGGAGTTTTCTTCAGGCTCTGGTTGGCATCTCTTCCCCTGGGGCTGTCCGAATGACGTAAGGGGGATTTACTTAGAAAAAAGACTGTCCATTGTTGATCGGACTACTCTCCTACTAGCCTGCTCTGCCAGCCTGCAGCTTCTGTGCCCCCCTGAATCTCTGAGACGCAGCACGCCTCCATCCAGTCCCCTCTAGGAGCCAAATCTGGCTAGCTGATTTAGTGGGAGGGGAAGGCAAAGAAGGGAGGGAAGCAGAAAGGGGAGAAATGATGTGACCCCAGTAGAAGAAGGAAAAAAAAAAACTATTCATCCTGTCCCACGTGGATGGAGAGAACATATTCCTGATTGAGAAGTTGGGAGGTGCTGACCTCAGAGAGAAAATTGTGGGCTCAGTCCCCATAGGACACCAAGGGTAGAAGATTAAAAACAGGGGTACACTGGGTTTGGGGAGGGTAGAAGTGAATGATGAAGGCTTGTCTTGAAAAACTAGAGAGAACTGAAGGAGGGGTCTCTAGTATTGGACAGCAATCTTAGTCTGCCCAGGAGTTGCTTGTGGAGGAATTACAAGGTAGGGGAAAAAGAAAGAGAGAGGAAGGATGCTCGGCTCTTACAGAGCTGGGTGATGTTGATGTTGAGGAGGATTAGAGAGAAACAGAAGAGATACTGGAAACAACCGAGCATTGTCAAGAGCAGGGCTCATCATTGGCTAGGGTGTGCTGGAGAGACAGAGGCATCGGTGCCAAGGACAGCCAAGACCAGCAGCAGCTGTCGGGAGCCTCAGAGGGAGGGTCATTGAGAATAAAAGGGTAAAATATTAGTTTCCTGCCCAGTGCAGTGTTTGTGAGCCCAGGGCTTTTCAATTCCATTCTGGATGCATGAAAGGGGAAACAGTTAGTTAAACTTATCAACCTAGGTGTTTTACAAGTCTTCTATTTTGTTCTCTCCCTGGGAGATGCCTTTTCTGCTCTAGCTCCTGGGGACTGAGCATAGTCCTTCAGAGCTGAAGTCCAACTAGATGAAAATCACTTACTCTCTCCTGCCTCTTTCCCCCCTAAAGCTTTTTAAGTTTCATCTGGAAGTGCATTAGTAGTGACATGTTGCCAATTGATGTTAAAAAGTTGCATTTGCTTTTCAAAAGTCATTATTCACAGTGTGAAATTCCAGGAAAATCCACATTTGGTGGGCTTGTAGACTCAAGCATACTGTTGTGCTAGACTTCCCTTACTTAGTTAGCTACAATGGAGAGAAAATCCATTCTAGTTAGAATACTCTTAACTCTAACCCTTTGTGTTGAAATAGAAGAACAGGTCTTTTAGAGTTCTAACAATTGGGCTTTCCCCTGGGGAAAAATACTTTCCCTTCCCCATGGGGGGTAGGGGGGACTTCTAGAAAAAAGAGGTTTAAACCAGCAGTTCGGATACTTGGATTCTGGTCCTAAAGCCACCAGCTGTGTGGCCCTGCATAATTAATTTACCTGACTCAGCATCCTTTTAAAAACTTATCTGTTTTCTATGATTCCACAGGTCCATTGGGAAGATAAAATAAAAGAGGAGAGAGAAAGGCATTGTCCAAGTTAGAATGCCAGGGAAATAGAAAGTAGCATTGGCTTTGTAATTCAAAATATGGATCATCATGACATGTTTTATGCTCTATGCTCACTAGTCTGCTGTGAGGACTAAATGAGATAATGAATCAAGATGGGGCTTTGCAATGTCTAAAGGGTTTTTTTTTTTAACATATGAGATGGAGGAATCATTGGTTTGCTTATTTGATTTTATTCTGTAGAATTTTCACTTGTTAGCACTATCTTGTTCCGATCATATTTGCAAGGTCAGACAAAATCATTTTATCTTTTGCCACAGACTCAGGAGAATGAATGGACAACTTTAGGGGGCAGCAGAATATTGAGGCTAGGTAAATAGGATAGCCATGCCCTAAGAGAAGTGTGTCCTTTAGTCTATTTTCTAGTCTGTGTCCCATCCTTTTATGATTATAAAGAGGGTTTCTCTTTTTTAAGGTTAGGGGAGGAAGAAGGGGAGGATAACCTCTTAAGGATGGGGGAGAAGGTGGAAAATAACCATTCCCTAACCTATCCTAAGGTATTATGTAGAAAGGGAAAGTTTATAGACCTTTGCTCTGTTTTGTTCTCCCTTTGAAAGAAGAGTTCTTTCCTTTCAAGAATGAAGTGCAGATCTCTGGAATCCTTGAAACCGCTGTATCAATTTTTAATACCAATTGTGTGTTTATTTTTGACTGTGGATCTGGAGACTTTGCTGCACGTCACTGCTTGAAATAGACTTAATTGTTATAAGAAGGATCCAGAAATAGGAAGGACATTTCAAGTAGTGGATCTTTCTTGAACCTTATGATATGGGCACAATTAGGGGGAGACTCAGTCACTCTGAGTCAGGAGTCAATAGTTCGTCTTCTTTGATCTGAATTTGAGGGCATGATGTATTTCAGGTGCAGCTTGAGTCAGGAAGGTTGAGGACAGAGATCACAGAATCACAAGATCATAGTTATAAAGTTAAAGTGAATTTAGTTAGATGAGAAAACTGAGACCCAGAGAAATGAAATGATTTTCCTTAACTCACATACCTAAAACTAGGATTTGAATTTAGGTCATAGGATCATAGATAAAGAGCTAGAAGAGATTGTAGAATACACCTACTCCAACCCCCTCATTTTTTCAAATGAGGAATTGAGGCCAAAAGAAATGAAATGAATTACCAAAGATCACACGAGTAATAAGTGAATTTCAGTGACCGTGATTCAAAATCAGACCCACTGGCTCCAAATCCAGTATTCTTTCCACTGTGCCCTTTTGAGTGTTGGAACACTGATAGCTACTACTGAGCACATCCCCGAGGCCTCTGGGAAAGTTAGAAGAGAACAGTGGGGGGTTAAGCAGGTAGTGGGGATAAGCAGCTCCCTGGAGCAAGACACCAGGCAGATGGGAGGAAACTTGGTAACACCCTCCCACTCCCTAAGCCTTGATGCCAAAGAATGAGAGCCCCTGCTGCCTGTGATAGAAAATACCATTTTTCTCCAGGAATGATCCCATGCTGGGTTCCAGATTCCAGAGCAGATTTTGAAATACACAAACTTCTCAGTTATTCAGAGGTGTGCTATCCAATCAGTCAATTATCCACACCCCTGGCTCCTCCACATGCTCTCCAGCATCTCCCCTCTCATTGGCAGCTCCACTGAGTGCAGTCAGAGTCAGGGAAAGGAGACACTCGCATGAATTGATTTTGTTCTTAACAGTGCTGGGCAAAGGAGATTAAAATTCTTGGTTAAGCCAAGGATTGGGGATTATCTGTGGATTTCATTTATCTGTGCTCTTTCTCCATCCCCCATGACACTAACAATTGAAAGTTGACATTAAAAGACATTTTCTTTGATGGTAATAGGCAAACCTCACTAATGTGGACTGATTAGGAGGGAAGCCAGTAGCTAGTAGCTAGTTAGACTTAATGGGGTATATGACTTATAGGATATTTTTTATGCATTGTAGTTTTATTACTCTCAAGTACATACTGTTCAGATAAGGCAAAACCATAGAAATTAGCTATCAAAGTGGTATTAAGCAGAGATTCTTTGGACATGCATCAATGGCTAATAGGAATGGTCTTTCCTTAAATAGCTTGCAGATAGCTGGTATTAGTTAGATGTATGTCAATGAGTGTTTAAGGTGTTTGAATACAGTGCATTTCATTAAGCAGGATATAATTCCCCCACCTCCCACAGACATGTGCATGATTTTTTTTGTTCCTATTCAGTTGCTAAGAAATGCTGTTTTTACTTGATTTCACTAGGCAGCTAGGTGGCATAGTGAATAGAGCTCTGGACCTAGAATCAGGAAGACCTGAGTGTAAATTTGGCCTCATTTACTTACTAGCTGGGTGACCCTGAGGAAGTCACTTAATCTCTGCCTGCCTCAGCAGCAGCATCTGCAAAATGGAAATAATAATAGCACCTATTCTGCTGTTTGTTAATTCAGTTAACTCTTTATTCAGGCTAAATCTCCAACCCTGGAGGTATTATCTTCTCTGAGTTCCTCTCCTGTTGGCTTAATAGAACAACAGCTCTACCCCTTTATTTTTGCTTCTCTTCATTTCAATGCCTGGCGATTTTCCCTCTGGTTTTTGAGGAAATCTGGAGAACCTTAAAATTTCTGACTTACTCTGCCATGTTCCCATAATATTTATCATTGTTTAATCATTCTCCCAGAGTGGTTGTGAAGATCACAGCAGACAATATTTGTAAAGTATTTTGCTAATCTCAAAGTGCTTTATAAATGACAGTTATTATTATTCATTCATTTACTGATTATATAGATAAAAGATAAAGTGATATAGAGAACATATAGGAAGAGGGAGGAAAAATGAGTCTCCCTTTCTTTCTTAAATAGATGATCATGGGTATGAAATATTGTAAATGCTGTTGGTTGATCATAGAATCATAGATTTAGGATTGTAAAGGACCTTAGTAGTCGTTAAGTTTAACTCTCTCCTCCCCATGCCTAATTTACAGTTTAAATGACACCCCCCCATCACCAGGCAGTAAATGGCTTAATTATCTTTGCAGAAGTTCCTTTTATTTCTCTTTCTTTTTATTATTTGTTACAAAGGAAGATTCTGGAGGAACACATTCAGAAATTAAGGTGATATAAAAGCAAAAATATATGCAAGACAATGTAAAACTATATATATATGCATGCATATATATACATATATATATATAAAACACATACACACATATAGATAGATAGTACAAAGGTACACCTTTGCTCCCCAAATGACCAGATGCAACAAACATTTCTAATCACTGGTCTCCAGATAAGTGATATCTATCCCTTCCTCTCTAGTTTTTAAAGCTGCTTATTTCTTCCATTACTGTATGCCTGTTTTTTATCAGTGATAAGTGAACTCTCAAGTGCATACTTGAAACCTAAGGTACAAAGAGGGAGGGAAAGCAACATTTCTTCTTTACTCCTCATATCCTCAGTCCCCTACTATCAAAAAAAAAGAGAAGCCGTACTTGTTGCAAGTGGCCAGGAGACTTCAGAGAACATAGAGACTTGACCCAGAAGTGATATAAAAATGATGTGACTAACCCTTCTACCCTCACCATAGTCTATGTGCCAATTCACCCTGGACTCTCAGGAGGAACAGTCAATAAGACATGAGAGACCAAGGAGAAGAAAAATTACACAACAAAACTGAGGGATGACCAGAATAGAAATTAGTCAACATCCCAGGGGAAAAGTTCAATCTAAGTGTTAGTTAAAGAAATGGGCAAATGCTATGAAGAAGATTAGCAAATGAGAAATGGTGGTATAGTCTTGAGGCCTCTGTGGGGTACTAAACCAAAGAATTGACATCTCGTGCTTTAAAAATGAGTTTAATCTTAATTCCCTGTTTGCCTGGTTTCACAATGTTCTTGGTCTCGCCTCTAACTCCCCCCATCTCTCATTGGGTCTTGGAAGCCTGGGAGACTTAAAAAACAGTTATCCCATCCCTTCTCGGTGCAAATGTTGCCCAAGTTTACATATTTAGTACTTTTAATCTTTCATCCTGAATCAGTCCCTCTGGCCCTTAATTATAATGTTTGCTTTTCTCAATGTTTCCTTGTGCTCTCTCTGTGGACTTGAAGAGAGATATAAACAGGAATATCACAGTAACCAATGTTGTGCCTGGTGGTTGGTTAAAGTAATTCTCTGGGATGAGTTTTGTAGCAATAAAGAATTCTTGTATTCTCAAAATAAACTCAGTGACTTATAATGGAAGAAAAGAGATAAAGAGGTTGGAAACTGAACAGAAAGGGAGAAAAAGAAGAAAGAAGAAAAAGACAAAGAGGAGAAGGAAGGAAAAAGACAGACAGATGGAAAGATATACAAGAAAAAAACAGAATGAGATACCCTGAGAGAGTGTGTCAGGCAGAAAAGGATAAAGGAAGGAGAAAGAGAAGAATAAGGAAGGAGAGAGGAGAGGAAAATAGAAGTGAAAGGCAGGGGTACAGAGGGAGAGAAGAATGAGGGAGTAAAGGAAAGCAAAGAGTGGGTCAGGTGGAGAAAGATGGAGGGAGGGAGGAGACAGAAGAGAGAGAAGAGAAGAAAGAGGGGAAAAAGAAAAAGGCAACAGAGGAAGAGAAAGAGGGAGAGAAGAAAGTATATAGGAGTATGTGAGGGGAGGAGAGAACAAGTAAGAGGGAGAGAGGGGAAAGGAATGGAGGAAGGGGGAGGGAAAAAGGAAAGGGCAGAGAGGAAAGGGGAAAGGGCATCAAATCAGAGAGAGATAAAGGAAGAGAGAAAATATGAGATGTGGAGGGGGAGAGAAGAAGGTAAAAAAAGAGAGGGAAAGAAGGGGAGAGAAAAATTGTATTGACTGAGGTTCTTTCTTATGTTGCCTTCAAGTCAAAATTAAAAAAAAATCCACTGATCCCATAAAGGCAATAAAACTTGAAATATATGATTTTGTCCCCAGTTGAATCACAAGCATTACCTAGGAAGTCTTGCAATCCTGTTCCCTCTTTGTTCCTATCTGACTTTTGACTGTTAACAGTGAGGAGACAACAGAGTGATTTAGAAAATGGCCTGGATTTAGAGTCAGAGATCCAGAATTTGAATCTGTTTTGTTTTTGTGTGATCCTGGGTAAGCAACTCAACCAATCTGGGTCTCAGTTTTGCCTTTTATAAAATCAAGAAGTTGGTCCCAATGACCTCTAAGGTGCCTTTCGGGTCTAAAATCTGGAATTTTCCCCCTTTTAAGTTGATTGTTGTCTCCATAAATGAATGCCCCAAATATCTCTGAAAAATTGGGAGTTGGTTTCTGCTCCACTGGCCTGTGTGATGTACTAAGAACATGTCCATTATTCCCTGAGTTGGGTTGGGGCAGAGAGAGGATGCTTTCTGGCTTATGTGATAAGACCCTGTGGAAGACCTGTGGGCAGATTCATCCATCTGCAAATGCAGAAGATGATGCTATTCCATTTTCTCCAGAATTGCAAAGCTGGAAAATGTGTCCTTTTCATATGGGGATGCTCAAGAGGTCTTTGACTCCTCTCTGCAATTAGAGCTGTCTCCATCATTCAGACTTTATGTCCCCCCAAACACCCATATCTACTCAGCTCTGCCTGACAGTTGCTGTATAAATTTGACCAGTTAATTTATTAATTGGCCCTGTCCTTGCAAAGAGCCAGATGGGCCAAAGTGTTATAATGATCCAGGGGCTTCCTTCTGACAGTTGCTGAGCCTCCTTATAGGAGGAACAATGAGAGAATGTAAGGAATAGGGAGATCACCACTCTTTTTCTTGCTTCTGCAAACTACCTTACCTGCCATCCCCACTTTTCTGCCTTGTGGATATATCAACTCCAATTTTCCCTCTCTGTTCATTATTGTTCTCTAGGCTGATCATATCCTATCTGGAATATTTCATTCATTTCTGGGAACTGCAGTGTAGTGGTAGTGGTAGTAGTGGTGGTGATGGTGATATTAGTAGCAGTAGTAGAAGCAGTTAAAGTTTACGTAGCTTTGACTTTGTGCCAGGCACTATGTACTAAATGCTATATAATTATATCATTTGATCTTCACAGTAATCTTGGGAGATAGGTATGTTTATTACTTCCGTTTTACAGATAAGAAAATTTCTGTTTGCTTCAGTTAAGTGATTTACTAAGAGTCACCCAAGTCAGTGTCTGAGGTAAATTTGAACTCGGGCCAGAGTTCCAAACCTCATTCTATCTATCTATTGTGCCACAATTTGGATACTATATATAGGTGTTCAGCCATCATATAGAAAATTCATAAATCTGGCCATATGAGAGTCAGTCAAAGGAATTGGGAAAGGTTAGATTGGAAATAAGAAAATTGAAGGGGAAGGTGGGATATGATAGCATTTTCCAGAATTTGAAGTGCAATTAAGTAGGGGGACCAGACTTGTTCTGTTTGGCTTCAGAAGGCAAAAGTGGGAAAACTAATCAGTGGGAAAAGATCATGGAAATAAGAGATGGAAAAGACCTCAGAAGCCACCAAGTCTGACCCCATCTCATTTCATCAATCAACAAGAAAGAGGAGAGGTGTTAAGGGACTCGGCCAGGGTCACACAAGCACTAACTGTCTGAGATGGAATGTAAGGAGCTTGTGATTCTGAACTTGAATCATGTCTCTAAAGAGGTATTTTGGTAAAGGAGAGAGTTTTAGATCTGGAATCAGGAAAACATAAGCTGGAATCCCACCTCAGACAACAGTAGCTATGGGACCTCAGGCACATCACTTAACCTGCCTGCTTCAATTTCAGTGTTCTCATCTGTTAAATGGAGATAAGAATCACATTCACTTAACAGAGTTCTGGAGATCAAATAGGATGATAAATGGAGAACATTCAGCCATCATTAAATTTCCAAATAATTTTTTTTCTATTATTGTTGTTGTTAAAGATTGGTGTCATAGGGGAAAATGTTAGAGCTTTTTTGTTTGTTTTGTTTTGTTTTTCAGCAGGGTTCCTGAGGGTCTAGGCTGGAAACCGAGGAAAGCATATTCAATTTAGAATCAGAAAGACTTGGGTTGAAATCCTGTCTCTGATATTAACTAAGCCTCAGTTTTCTAATCTGTAAAATGTAGAGCCAAGATTAGCCTCTCAGTTACCTTCTGGATCCTCTGATCTGTTAGCTTAATAGCAGAGGCTGGGCAGCAGCTGGTCTATTCTCTTAAAGCTTTTGTATATGGGTTCAACTCGGTAGCCTCTGAGGTCCCTTTCAAGTGTCAGATCCTGTGATTCTGTAATTGATCCACTCTTTGGACATGTATTTATTGATTGCCTACTTTGTGTAACAGTCATTGTTATCGTTACCTTTTTGATCCTAGAACATCATAGTGTCTTTCTGAACTTTTCAGAGCTGAACTTTATAGTATCTAGCTTAAGGTTCTAGTGACCTGTGAGCCCCCATTTCATCAGAACCCTAGGGCTCCATTAAGTGTTCTTCTCTTTGTAGCATCCTTATTTATGAGGTAAGAAGGCCTTGAGGGAGCAACCAGCTTTGGAAATAATTCTGCTCCAGCTCTATTTATGTCTCTCCCATTTCCTAAATGGAAATGTTCTCTCTTCATCTATTTGTTTAAATCTTTTGGGTCAGCACATGGCCCCAGGTCACCATTCTCCTCCCCTTTCTTTCCTCTTTTCAACTGTAAGTAGTGAACTGACCCAGAAATTCATCTCTTCTCATTTTCCTGAAAATTCAAACTGTATTCATCTATTGTGTTTGTGTCCTATTAATAAAATGCTGTTCCTGTCTTACACTAGCTGTCACTTAATGGGGACTTTTCCATTTAGTGGAGCATCTTCGGTTGCTGGTCCTTTGCCCTTACACCAGTACATGTTAATGGAATAAAGGCATTTATTTGGAACTCTGGGTTTTGGGGTGGGAGCTACCCTTCTAGCTCCTTCCCCAATCTCTTCCTCTTCTCCTTCCTCTTTATCTGGTAGGAATAGCACTAGATTAAAGCTGACTTCTCCCACATCCAATAGAGTTTGATGTAACCTTGGCATTTTAGCAATTATTTTGACAGTCAATAACCTCTCCTAGTTCTGTTCATTACTAGCTATGTGACCTTAATCAAAGTCACTTTCCCTCTCTGAGACTCAGTTTCCAAATTTGTATAATAAAAGGATTGAACTAGATATTTCTCTTCTTTTTTGGAGAGGGTGAGCAGGTAATTGGGATTAAATGACTTGCCACAGGTTACACAGTTAGTGTCTAAGACTAGATCTGAATTTGGGTCCTCCTGACTGCTGAGCTGGTACTCTATCTACTGTACCACCTAACTACCTCTGGATTAGATAATTTTGAAAATATATTTTAGTTTTAACTCTATCATTGTATAATCTTTTTTTTCTTTTTAAAATTTTTTTTATTTTCAAAATATATGCATAGTTTTCAATATTCACCCCTGTAAAACTTTGTGTTCCAAATTTTTTCTCCATCCCATCTTCTCACATCCTCCTTTAGTTAGTAAATAATCTTTTTTTTATTAAAAGATTTTTATTTACAAAACATAAGAGTGATTTTTCTACATTGACCTTTGCAAAAAAAAACTTTTTTTCCCAAGCTTTTCCCCTCCTTCCCCCCACCCCCCACCCCTAGATGACAGGTAATCTAATACATGCTAAATATGATAAATTATATGACGAATCCAATATATGTATACATATCTATACAGTTATCTTACTGCACAAGAAACATCAGATCTAGAAAGAGAAGAAGAAAAAAACCACCTAAGAAGGAAAACAAAATGCATGGAAATATTCACAGAAAGCGTTAAAATGCTGTGTTGTGGTCCACACTCAGTTCCCACAGGCCTCTCTCTGGATGTATATGACTATCTTTGTCGCTGAACAATAGGAACAGGTTTGAATCGCATCATTGTTGAAGAGAACCAAGTCTATCAGAATTGATCCTTGTATAGTCTTGTTGCTGTGTATAATGTTCTCCTGGTTTTGCTGATTTCACTCAGTATCAGTTCATGCAAGTCTCTCCAGGCCTCTCTAAAATCATCCTGCTGGTTGTTTCTTACACAGCAATAATATTCCATAACATTCATATACGATAATTTATTCAGCCATTCTCCAATTGATGGGCATTCATTCAGTTTGCAGTTTCTAGCCACTACAAAAAGGGCTGCCACAAACATTTTTGCACATGTGGGTCCCTTTCCCTCCTTTAAAATCTCTTTGGGATATAAGTCCAGTAGAAACACTGCTGGATCAAAGGTATGCACAGTTTGATAACTTTTTGAGCATAGTTCCAAATTGCTCTCCAGAATGGTTGGATACGTTCACAGTTCCACCAACAATATCATTGTATAATCTTTTCTGTTTCTTATACATTTCGGTAGAAATTACTTAAGTGATTAAAGACTCACTCAGTATCCAAAAATAATGAGAATTAATCATCAATAACATTTATATAGCACTTTAACACTTGAAAAAGCACTTTACACACTATGTCACTTGATCCTAACAATCTGAGACAGATGTCATTGTACAAATGAGGAAACTGAGGAAAACAGAGTTTAAGTGACTTGCCAAAACTCAGGTCTTCCTGACTCTGTTTACTATTTTATCTATGGATTCACTTAGCTACAACCTAACTCTAGTCCAGGAACATAAGTTCCTTTTATGGTAGACACTAACTTTTGTATTTGTATCCCCAATGCCTGGCCCAACAGCTGGGATATAGTGAGTAATAAATAAATGCTGGTTGATCAATTAATTGATTGATTATCTCTTGCCTGAACTATTGCAGTAACTTTTTAATTTGTTTCCCAGTGTCTAAGCTCTTCCTTTTCCAATCCATCTTTGGCAGAGCTGCCTAATTAATATTCCTAAGACACAGATTCTAACTAGATCATTCATTCCCTCTACCCATAAATCTTCAGTGGCTCCCTATTGCTTCTGAGAGGAAATACAAAACTCTTATTCAGACATTCAGAGCTTTTCACAATCTGATTCCTGCCCACCTATTCAGCATTTGTCATATTATTCCCTTTCAAGCACTCACTATTCCAGTCACACTGGCCCTCCTTCTCTTCCTTCTGCATGACACACTAACAGGTTGGCTCACTGAAAAGAAGACCTGAGTTTAAATTCTGCCTTAGATACTTAGTACCTGTGTAATTGGCAACTTGCTTAAACTTTATCTTTTTTTCAAATTCCTCACCTACCAAAAAAAGGCTAATAATAATAACCCTATCTCCCAGGGTTATTAATGAAGATCAAATGCGCTAAAATTTGTAAAGTGCTTTGCAAAGTTTAAAGTACAGTATAAAGAATATATTATTATTGACATCGAGGGGCAGAGTTTTGATTGCTAAACCTGGGTTCAAATTCAGCCTCAGACACTTAATAGCTATGTGATTCTGAACAAATTATCAAACCTCTGTTTGCCTCAAGTTATTCATCTATAAAATGGGGAGAATAATAGCACTTGCCTCCCAGTTATTGTGAGTTTTTGTTATTGTGAGGATACAATGAGATAAAATACTGGACAAACCTTAAAATCCTTTATAAATGATAACTTGTTATAATTATAACATTATATCATATCATATCATATTACAAATGATATATATTTTGATACAATAGAAAGAGAATTGATTTTGGAATCACAGAACCTGAATTCAAATACTATTTTTCCTCCTTTCTGCTGGTGTGGTTTCAAGTATGTAATTTATTTCAGGTTTTGCACAGTTTCTATAAAATGAGAGAATTGGATTAAATGGTCCCTTTTAGCTCTCGATATAGGATTCTATTAATTTCTTTATATAAACTTAATATTCTTCCATCTTCCCCCCAGGAGAAGGTGAGCTTCTTGAGGGGAAGCGATGTTTTGCTTTTGGGTTTTTGCTAAATGGTCTTAGCTCCTATTATGGTATCTTGCATAGGGTAAGAGCTGAAGAAAGAAATGCTTGTTAAACTGAACAAACTGAAGCTATTCTTGTCTCTTGGAACAATCCGTAGTGTATGTGTGTGTATGTGTGTGTGTGTGTGTATGTGTGTATGTGTGTGTGTGTGCATGTGTGTGTTTGTGTGGGTGTCTGTTTGGATTTTTCCTCCAAAATGCCTTAATCTTTCATTCCTAAAGCACATGAATAGTAAAAAAAAAAAAATTGACACTGTCTGTTTCACATCAAGCTGCCAGAAAAAAAAAAAAAAAAAAACTTCTACAGCTACTATTTGAGAGTTCTTCTAAAAGCCCAAAAGACAAAGCCTTCTATAGCCTTTAGTATAATATGAAAGGGGAAGATGAAAAGTTTATTGAATTTAAACAGATCTGCAAAATGCTCTCTTTTCAGAAATTATGAATTTGTTCCTATGGGAACTCTATCCACCAATGCATAATTCCAGTTCTTCATGGGTCTCTTAGGACTTACAGAGGTAAAATGATTTGTTCCCAGTTTCCTATCTGACAATTCTTCCCATTGAAATGAACTCAAACTTCCCTAATTTCAAGCCTAATGCTATGTCTATTATGCCATGTACCCTATATAGGAAATACATTTAAAAAAATTGCATACCCATAGTATGAAAGAGCACTTAAAATGGCTCTAACACTTTTGAAATACATATATATATATAAGTAATATGTCTATATAGTCATAAACAACCTAAGGAAGTGATGTCTATGAACAATGGAAATTCAATTTGCTTAATGACTTTCATAGGGTTTTCATCTTTTTTTTTTTTTTTTGCTTAGCCCTGAGTTCCATAATCTTTATCTTAGACAATTGGTCCAATCAAACAATCATTCATTAACCACATACTAGGTGGACACCTATTTCCCAGAGTTGTATTGAGGATCAAATGATATTATAAAGTGCTTAGTACATTCATGGCACATAGTAGTCATTTAATGTTTGTTTTCTTCCTTTTTTGACATATTTATATATCATCTTGTATATGTCTGTATAGTAAATGTTGTTGTTGGTTAGAAGTTTAATTTCTGTTTGACTCTACAAATGAGGTTTTCTTAGTGAAGATGGATCACCATTTCCTTCTACAGCTTATTTTACATATGGGGAAACAAGATGCCAACAAGCTTAAGTGACTTGTCCAGTGTCATACAGCTAATAAGAGTCTCAGATCAGATTTGAACTCTAGAAGATGAGTCTTTCTAACTTCAGACCTGATACTCTATCCACCATGGTGCCATCTAGCTGCCCCAAAAATCTAGCAAGTAGATTTTAAATAAATAAATGAATTAATAAATTAATAAGAATATATTAAGAGGAATAATATTTAATATCCTGGATCAGTCAGCTGGACACAGATTGTGAAGGACTAGTAAAGAAAAACTGAAGTTTGTACATCAACTTAAAGGATTTGGAAGACACTGGAAGCTTTTGAGTAGCGGAATTACATGGGTCAGAAAGACATTTGCTCTAGGAATATCAATTTGGCAGCTGTATGGAGGATGTAATAGAAAGGATGGAGATTTGAAGTAAGAAGACCAATTAGGAAGTGATTGAAATAGTCAAGACAAGAAGTTGTGAAGGTCTGAATGAATGTGATAATTATGTCAGTGTAGAGGATGGAATGAATTGAAAAATATTATGATAGTAACACATAGATTCACTTTTAAATTCAGAAACCTTAGGATCATGATATCTAAATCCTCTATTTTATACCGATGGAGGAAAAAAATCCCAGAGGCTGATTTTCATAAGATCCACCCATTAGATGAGATTATCTTGAGCCTTTATTTCTTTACCTAGCACTTAGCACACTGCCTGGCATATAGAAGGTGTTTAATGAATGCTTGTTGACTTGACAAAGACATGAGGGGTCAGCTATGAATCCCTGTCCAGTAACTCTCAAGCCTTTTCCAATATACCATGCTTTATCTACCTAATTTTATTGATTGAAATATTGGGCAGGAAGGTAGAGGAAATGCAGTGAATAAGGGTTCACAGTTGAATATTGCTCCTAGATTGCCAAATTGGTGACTGTAAATCTAACCATTCCTTTGACATAGATGAGAGAGTTAGAAAGCAAAATGTATTGGAGGGGTACAAATTACAAAACTTGTTTTGAGCATGCTGAGCCTGAGGTGATAGCAGGACCTTAAATTGAGAAGCTCCAATAGGCAGTTGGTGATGAGGGGCATGTAAGGCCACTTACTCAAAATAGAGAATGATAGACCTTCAGCCTTCATTTCTTTGAGCCTCATTTTGCTCTGCTCTCAAATAAAGATTGAGTGTCTTTGCACAAAGTTTCACCTAAGGGAATAGGCTGGAACCAGCTCATACAGGGAATTGATTGTTAAACTTTCAAGGTGAGTATTTGCACCTAAGAAATTGACAAAGGCTCCTAATGGGGCTTTGCACAGTGCATGGCACATAGCAGGCACTTAATAAATGTTGATTGATTGATTATTTTGTTGACTGAATAGTCAACTGTCTAATGGAGAAAATGTTAATGAAGTTTAGTTTTAAAGAATGTCTTGAATATGGTTTTTTTGGTTATTGTTTGTTTTTTGGAGAGCCAGTCATTAAACATTTCCCAGCATTCCCCTGATTATAACTATAGCCAGCTGAGCAGCAGAATCAAGATCCAAAACTCGGGGATTATGACTCCAAACTCAATCTATATTTTACTGTAACACTAAACTACTTCTCCAGAGGCACAGGGTAGTGATGTTTTAAGTAATCTTCAGAAGAATGTTGCAAAATAGACAATTTGTGGAGGTTGGGAGGGAACTGGCAAAAACTATGAATTTGGAGGCAAGAGTCTGGGTTTGTATGACAGCATCAGGAATCAAAAGCATCTTAATGGACTCGATCATTGGGCCTATTCCAGTTGAAATAAAGTTCACTAGTGATAAATGTCAAGCTTGATTTGTGGGCTCAAAAAAACCAACTTTGCAAATGTTACATGGGAGAAGTATGGCTAAGGAAGCAGTTTATCTGAAAAAAAAGGATCTGAGAATTAATGTAGATATCAACCTCAACATGAGTAAATGGTGTTCGTTGACAGCTAGGAAAATGAAGCAAATCTTGGGCTATATTAAGAGAGACCATGATTAGAGGCCCATTGTACTCTACCCTGGTTAGACCACATCTGAAGACTTAAAGTCATAATTATAGACATTTATAAATCACAGGTCATGTAATCTGATTCCTTTCATTTTACAGCAGAGCAAAATGAGGCTTGAAGAGGATACTACCTATTAGGGAAAGGCACTAATCAGCTGGAGAGCATTCATTGGAATGCAACCAATGTAGTGAAAGACCTTGAACCCATGTTACCTGGATACTAGTTGAAAGAATTAAAGATGTGTACCTTAGAGAAGAAATTTCTTATAAGGGGACATAATAAGATTTCTTCCAATGATTATCATTTAGATGAAGAATTAGACACTTTCATTCAGCCCCAGAGGACAAATTAGAAACTACTGTTAGAAGATAGAAGTTAGCATATTTAGGCTTTGCATCAAGAAAAAAAATAATAACAACAAAGCTTCCTAACCATAAGAAGCATCCCCAAATGGGACTTGCCATGGGAGTTAGTGGTCATTACTAGAGGTCTTCCAGCAAAGATTATATTTCCCCTTGCTGGTTTCCCTTTTCTTAGTTCTTTTATTTGTAAAAAGAGGGAACTGGACTAGCTGTTGTTCTTCATTCTCAGAGGACCAAAATGACATCCCTATGTTGGAGTCAAAGTACAGCATCCAACTGTGACTGATCAGACTAGTATGAACTTGGAAGTTCCATCACAGATGGGGTACTAATATTCCCTATGAACGTTTGGAATGGAGATGGCTCTAAATTTGTGCATCTCATGTTGCTTTGGGGCTACTACAATTCCTCTTCACTCACAGAGTGCCTTTTTTCAAGCAGGAATGCCAAACCAGGCAATTCTTTGCCAGCATCTTCCATTTTATGCAATAGATCCCAAAGTTCTTTCTAAAGAAATGTCTAAAGGACATCTAAAGAGATGTCCTTATATAGCTTTTTTGGAACTTTGGGTGAGCACTCACCTTGTGTGAATTTTTTGTAAGAGTTTTAGGTAAACACGCATTTACTATTTGATCAACATGGCTAGCCCATCAGAATTGTGCTGTCTAAATTGAGTTTGAGTGTTTAGCCTTTCAGCTCAAGAAAGGATTTCAGTGTCTGGTAACTTATCTTGCCATGTAATCTGAAAAATCTTCCTAAGACAATTCAGTTTCCTGGAATGATACTGGGCAACTCCCCAGGTATCAAAGGCATGCAACAAAAAGGACAGTGGCTCTGTAGACCTTCAATTTTGTAGTCCAATACCTCTTCTCTCTCACACTTTCCTTTGGAAACTTCCAAACACTGACCTACCTCAATGAGATTGATGCATCAATCTCATTTTCAATGTGTACATTCCTGGAAAGTAATAGTTATGGTAAATTAACTTATGCACACTATTGAAAATTTCTTCATTTACTGTAACTGATGGTCCCATGGATGGTGTATGCTGGCTGGTAGAGAACCTCTGTTTCCTTGCTCTTCATTGTTAGGCCAAAATTAACACAAGCAGCAGTGAACTGATCCATACTTTGTTGCTTCTCAACTTCATTGGCTACATTGAGTCTTGTATAATCATATGCAAACAAAAAAAAAAAAATCATGTCCCAACATTCTCTCCACTTTACTCTTGGCTTGTAATTTTTTCAAGTTAAATAACTGACCATCAGAGAAGCAGCTGACCTTGATACTGTTTTTATCCTTGTTGAAGGCGTCTGACAATGTTGCTGAAAACATCATGCTAAAAAGCATGGGAGCAAGCATATCACCTTGCTTCACTCCATTGGTAATTGAGAAAGCACAAGAGCATTGTCCATTATCCAGAACTTGTGCAAGGATGCTGTCATGAAACTGACATACAATATTGGTGAACTTCTCCAGCAACCAAATTGTGCCATAATTTTCCATAATTCTCAAAGAGACAGTAACAAGGGCAAAGACCTTGGTAAGATTGGCAGATATATTGTATATAGACCTCTGTCCTGTTCTTGGCATTTCTCCTGGGGTTGTTGGGCAGCAAACACCACATCAGATATTGGACTAACCCCTAACTTCCCAAGAAGTCAACTCACCTATTTAAAAACCATCATTATTAATGTAAAAATGGCCCATTCAAATTCCAATAGAAATATAGAAATCAATACTATTAAAATATTTAGCCCTACCCCCAAAAGGAATTGGAAAGTGAGGAGGTAGATGAGGCAAATTCTCCCATAATCCCTCACTAGTAAGACATGATGGTATTCAAACCCCAGACACACAAATTGAGAGTTAGCATGGCATGAAGGTTTGACAAGTTCGTACATATAGAAGCCTTTGGGATAATTCATTTTTTTCTTTAGTTGACTGAACAGGATGAATTGTCTTTCTCTTAGGATTTCAGTGCTGTTGATCAGAGTGTCTTGGTTGTTGGATTTTTGTTGCTTTTGTCATTTGGGGGTGCTTATATCTGTTTTTAAATATATTTTAAAATATATTAAAATATATAGTTTATATATAGTTCATATTTTATATGTATGGATAAATATTTTTATATATGTAAATTTATATGACATATAAACATATCCTAGTGCTATTATACAAGGTCTCTTCCTCCTTGCCTACCCCTCAGCTCTGTGTCTGAACTATTTCAAGACACTAAGAAATTTTCAAGACAACAGAATGTCACTCTGACCCATCTTTAGGCAGCTGTGACCAATTTTTTTTTGTTTGTTTCCCCAGCACTCAAGGGGCAGCACAGCACGCATCTATCTGGTTCCGTTCTAAGTCATTGACTGCTCATGGACTCATCTTCATGTGGCTTGATAATAATAAGAAGTTGTCATCTTTGTGTCATGGCTCAGTAAATTCAGATTGGATGCCAGTGCTGCAATGGTTGACTCTGCGAGGCATGATGTTTCAGGGAGCCTGAGTAATGGAGACCCTGCAAAAAGCCTTATTCTCAGGGTTATGGCTGCTGTGGTCCTGGTCACTCGTATTCTGAAGTTTTCTTTTTGTTCTATTGTTTGGGTTTTTTGTGTGTATGTGATTTCCTTAAAAGCTTTTTTTTTTTTTTAAGTGAGTTGGGTGTTTCAACCCTACCCTCCTTGGAAATGAACCATCATTGCTGTGATTGCCATGTATTAGGAGAGGCAGACAGGAAAGCTACAGTAGAAAGTTCCAGCTGAAAGACTAAGCCTTCTTCCTCTTGACAAAAAGGTTTGGAATAAGTGGTCTTAATAGGGGATTGAGAGAACCACACCTATGATGTAATTCTGATTTCTCCTCATAGGAAAGAGGTCATAGGATTATAGATCTAGATTGGGAAGGGAAATCAGAAGTCATCTGGCTTAAATTTTCTCATTTTACAGGTGAGGAAACTGAGCCATCGGGGATAGATAAAGTAATTTAGAATCACAGATAGAGATAGAAAGGATCTCAGGGGCCATCAAGTCCAAACCCCTCTTTTTAGTCATTTTAGTCATTTCCTTGCCCAAAATCACATTAATAGTTATCAGAGGCAGAATTTGAACTTGGGTCTTAGGTCTCAAGCTCCAAGAGGAATCCAGGAGGATCATTTTAGTTTTTGTTAGAAACTGAACAGTCAATGATATCCATTAAATGAACATGTAAAATAAGAGACAAAACTCTAAACCCAAATACCCTGTTCTTTAATAAGGCAAAACTAAGAACAATAAGAAACAAAGAAAATGTTTTCCTTTTGTCTCCTTCCAGTTCTGGCTCAATTTCCTTTAACTTTAGTTTTCCTTCATGCATTCTTTGTTCTCATGCATGCATGTGTATGTGTGTATATGGGTGCACATATGTGTGTACGTCCAACCTGTAATTTCAATTATCTAAAGAAAACCTAGAATGGAAACTCCTATTGCATTCCTGTACTATTCCAGTAACTTACTACTATCTTAGAGAGTTTCCTGGATCATTAACAAGATATTGTTCTTGTCTGTGTCAGAAATAAGACTTAATCTTCACTGCCCCCACCCTCGCCTCATAACACAAACACACACACACACACACACACACACACACACACACACATAAGACAAGGAATCTGAACATGGGTTCAAATCCAGTTTGTGCTACCTACTGGTTTTGAGATCCAGGGCACAGCAGTTCCCCTCACACTAGCCAACTCTTTTGGAGGAGAAATTAAAGGAAATATTGAAAATCTTCATTGGTAGAGGGGATTTCTTCATTGGGATTCCATTAAAATCCATGACATGTTTAAAAGATCATTCTCTTCTCTTTTTCTCTCTATCTCTCTCTCTCCTCCTTTCTTTCTTCCTTCCTCCCCTCCTCTTAATTATTTTCTTTTTTTCTTTTCTTTCCCCATCCTTTCCTTCCCCCTCACTTCCTTTCTCTTTTCCTTCCTTTCCCTTTCTTTCTCTTTTCCTTCCCCTCCCTCCTTCGTCTCCTTCCTTCCTTCCTTCCTCTCCTTCTTCTTCCTTCCTCTCCTTCTTCCCTCTCCTTCCTCCCTCTCCTTTCTCTCCTTCTTCCCTCTCCTTTTTCTCCTTCCTCCCTCTCCTTCTCTTTCCTCTCCTTCTTCTCCTTCCTCTCCTTCTTCTCTTTATTCTCCTTCCTCTTTCTTCTCCTTCCTCTCTTTCTTCTCCTTCCTCTTTCTTCTCTTTCCTCTCCTTCTTCTCCTTCCCCTGTTTCCCCTCCTTTGCTTCTTCTTTCCCTTCCTTCCTTCTTTCTTTGTTTCCTTCCTCTCTCTTTCTGTGTCTCTTTGGGTGTCTTTCTGTGTATTTCTCCTTAGCTCTGTTTGTCTCTGTCTCTCTTTCCTCTTTCATCCCTTCATCTTCTCCATCCTGTTCTGTCCCTGCCACTTCCAGCCTCCAATCCTTCATGTATATTGACTCCACGTTTTACAACGCTGTCAGCTAAGAGTGCCCAGACTCTTGAAAGGCTTAAAGTACCAGTCAGCTACTAAATTCAGAGAAGGTCATCACAATCTTGGTCTCCAACAGGAGATGGGGTGTGAGAGTTAGCCACAGCAACTCTCTGAGACCATCTAATGCCACAGGGAGAGGCTGAGACTTTGCTTAGCACCCAAGCTGGTGAAATCACAGCTATATGGAGTAACTGAAATAAGCAGTCTGTGCTGAACCTACCTGATGTAGAGATAAACAAAGGATATTTATCATCAGTCTGTCAGCCCAGCCCAGGCTTCAGGAGCAGGGGTATCACCAGACAGATGCATCATCAGTGCTGGCTGCTGAACAGGAAGCCAGTGCAGAGATGGGCCCGATTTCATTTCACCTCTTGGTTATGATCATGCACCCTCACTTGTCTGATAAATTTGATTAATCTCTTGTTGGAGGAGAAGGGTTATGCAGCTTTTCCCTAGAAAATGTCTATAAATTATTAGCATGTAAGGTTTTTTTTGGCCTGTGTTTTGAAGAGGGACTGCGGCATTCCATGACTCCCATCTATATATGATGATAGCAGAAGGATGTCAGTAGTAAAAAAAAATGGCCTTTTGTTTTAGGGAGAAGAATAATAAAATCAGAGAATTATGGGAGGTAAGGACTTTAGATGCTATCTAGTCCAACACCATCATTTTATAAAAAAGTAAACTGAGGTTCAGAGAATTAAATCACTTGCTCAAGGTAGGAGTATAAACCAGTTACTCTGACCCCAAATCCATTGCTCTTTCTACTTTGAGTCCTTAAATGAACTTCACAATTTCCCCAAAGCAATCCAACATTTTTTGTTTCCAATTAGACTGAGGTCTCTGGGAACCAGGGCTGTTTTTGCTTTTCATTGTACCTGCAATGCTTACAACAATGCCTGCTACATAGTAGATTCTTAATAAATGTCAATTGATTTAACTTGACTTCCTTTTCATTTTTCCCTTCCTTTTACAATTTTGGACCCAGGTCATTGCCCAATTTGCAATAACTGTCTAAATGTGATTCCTGCTAGCCCAGACTTGTGAGCTATTCATTCAGCAATATATCCTAACTTAGACAATAGGCTTTCTTCATTCACTTGTTTTTCCCTGTGTGGAGAATTAGGTTACATTTTCTAGCACAATTATGGACCTCATTTAAGCTTCTGTAGATAAAACCTTGATATAGTCAGCATATAGGGCCTTCTGCAGAAAAGAGTAAATAAGGACCAACTATCTGTAGGGATTCCCTCTTAGACCTGACGTGTATTTTGTCCTGGATAGGCTCCATATGGAAAACTGAGAGAACATGGACAAGAGTTATATAGGGATGTACATCCTCTGCATTATCTAAAGTCACTAAAGTCAATATTGTAGTTTCAATGAGAATTTAGAATGTTAGAGGCTTTTGTTTATTTTTGTTTTGGACAGAAGGCCATATCTTGTCTATTGCAATAGGGAACAGAGATTTCAAGTTAATAGCTGACATATATGTTTTTGTTGTTGTTGCTGTTGTTTAGTTGTTTCATTCATGTTCAAGTCTTCCTGACCCCATTTGGTGTTGTCTTGGCAATGACACTAGAGTTGTTTGCCATTTCCTTCTCCAGTTCATTTTCTTGATTGGGAAATTGAGGCAAGCAGAGTTAAGGGATTTGCCCTGGATCAAAGAGCTAGTGTTTCATTCATGTGTGATTCTTCCTAACCCCATTTCTTTTACATTCCTCCCATAATTCTCATTGCTAAAAGAAAAAAGAAAAGAAAATTCTTGTAACACACAAAGTTAAGCAGATTCCTATCCTGACCATTTCTAAAAATATATATCGCATTCTGAATGCCTGGGCCATCCCATCTCTGCCAAGGACAGCATGGATTATCCACAATCTCTTGGAATCATGGTTGTTCATTGCATTAGTCAGAATTCTTAAGACTTTGAGGTGGGTTTTTTTTTGTTTTTTCAGTCATGTCCCCCTCTTAATGACTCTATGATCCATGACATACCAATGTTGTCCATAGTATTGTTTTAGGTGTTTGTTTTTTGTTGTTGTTATTGTTGTTGTTGTTTTGACAAAGGTACTTGAATGGTTTATCATTGCCTTATTCAATTGCTTGGGGTATTTCTTTGGTTCTGTTTACTTCATTCTGTATCCATTCATAGAAATCTCCCTAGGTGTCTCTGAAACTGTCTCTTAATTTCATAAGGCACAATAGCATTCCATAACATTCATATGCCACAATTTGTTCTGTCATTTATGGGTATTCCCTTAGTTTATAGTTCCTTGCCACTTGAAAAAACAGTATGATTCGTGTTCTTCCCCTTTCTTCTTTTTTTTGGTCTCTCTAAAGGTTTTTGCCTAGTAGTACTATTACTGAGCAAATATAGTTACAAAGCTTATTAAAAACTTGGGAGGTCATCTACTTTCAACCCAAATCTAAGTCAATGTTATATTTAGAATCTCCCTAACAAAGGGCCATTCAGATTTCAATTGAACACCTCTAATGGGAGACTTCTATTTTACATCATTTGATGTCCTCAAACTAAATATGAGTGATCGCTTATCAGAAATGTGTAGAAAAAATCTTGTTTATGCATAGATTGAATCAGTGTCCTATCCAACTCTGATAATCTCTGATTGAAAGTATACTCTTCTCTGATGGAACTAATTCCACTTTTGGAATAATCGAATTGTTAGCAAACATCCTTATATTGAGTTGATGTCTCCTGCAACTTTTTTACCTTGCCCCTCACTCTGCCTTTTGGGTCAAGCAAACTAAGTCTAAAAATCTCTTCCTCAAATAAGTTCTTTAAACACTTGAAAGCCACAACCATATTTTCCTTATGTCTTCTCTTCTCCACATCAAGCATTCTCAGTTCCTTTGGTCTAGCCTTTTGTTGCATGGTTCTGAATGCTCTCACTCTCCTTACTGCCCTCCCTCCTCTGGACACATTTCATCTTGTCAGTGTCCTTCCTGAAATACGGTGCCCATAACAGAACACAGTTGTGATCTGACCAATGCTCATTAGAGTGGGACAATAAGCTCCCTTGTTCTAAAGACCATGCTTCTGTTAATGCAGCCCAATATGGCAGCTTAAGATTGAATTAGCTTTTTGGTTTGAAGCTTCATTGATTCATGTTGAGCTTGTAGTCCACTTAAAGCCCCCAATTTTTTCCCCACATAAAATAACAAGTCCTTTTTCTCTGTTCCTGATACCTGTATATTTACTCTTTGTGAATGTCAGTGTATGACTCGGAGCTAGATGATGTAGGAGATAGAATATTGGGCAGTTCATATCCTGCCTCAGTCTCATATTGGCCACATGACCTAGTACAAATCATTTAAGCTCCCAGCCTAAAATGAAATGCCATTTAAGATAATATTCCTTTAATTTCTAAAGTTATTATATTATGATGTTATAGGATATAAATTTATATCCTATGATGCATCTCTTATTAAATTTCATATAACAACTCAGTGGGAAAGACTTCAGAGGCCATCTTGTCTGACTATATCCTTATTTGCAATATGGAATGGATTTTTCATATGATTACAGACTGAGAGGCAGAAGAGCCCTCAGAGCCCATTTATTCTACCCATCCTCATTTCACTGATGGAAAGGTTAAGGTACTTGCCCCAGGTCACAGTAGGTAGGAAGTGTCACAGGAAGCACCTCTGAACCCAGGTCTTCTGACTACAAAAGCCCATGTTCTTTCCATGACACCATACTGCTACTCTTATTCACATAAGGAGTCAGATGAGTTGGCCGCTGAGACTCCTTTCATCTGTGAGCTTCTATGAATAAAGTGTTCTTTTGTTAGGGGGAAAAAAGGCAAGCTCATCGTCTACTTGGAAAATAGGTGAGAAATTCCTAGGGGAAATTCATTTATGCTCTCTCTTGCTAATGTTATGTTGCACATGGCCTGATGTGTGTACTGAGGAATAACAACTTCATGGCCTTCTTTTAAAAAAGATGCATCAGCCTGCTGCCACTGGGGGGTTGAGAATTGTTTAGTCAATTGCCCTTTGCAGAAAAATAAAGCTAATGGTGAGCCAAAGAATGAGAGGTAGAACTTTGACATTTCTACGTGAAATCTGAAGACAAAAGGGATATGGGAACTCTGAAAGGGAAAGTTAAAGGTCTGCTGATTGATGGAAAGACAGTTTTCTCCAAAACTCTCTCTTTGGAGAAAGGCGAAGGCATTAATGTATCCTAAACCTCATGCAACCTGTCATTTCATGGTGGATTAATTTTTTAAAAAGTAGACATTCCCAAGGTCCCAATACACATGTTTCAGAGTGTTAGGAACAACCTATTATGGTGACCTGTGATTCTAGATCTGGATGTAATCACTGAAATGTGGGAGGAGGTGCAGCCTTAACTTACTTACCTCTATATGCCTATGTTTCTTATGTAGTGTTTCTTACTTGGGTTGGAACCTAAAAAGCCTCTTGAATCATTTTCATTTTTAAGGTGGTTATTTTGGGGAGTTTGGGGGTATTTTTGGTGGAGGGATCCTAATAGAATACTTGTTCACGATCCAACTAAAAAGATTTACCTTTTTTCCATAGGACCATTTACCCAATAAAGTTAGTGACTACCATGATATCCCCCCCCCCACGCAAGAGTAACTATGTGCTAACAACAGGCTACCAATTCTATCTTCTATAAAATAACTATATATATGTATATAGTTATGTTTATATATAAATAGTATTTTATATGTTTACAGACACTTAGTTGAGAGACATAAGTGACATTCTCAAGATCACACACGTAGCAAGTGTCTGGGTAGGGATACAAATCCATGTCTCACTACCTCCAACTTCAGAATTCCATCCACTGCTCCTTGAAATCTTTCTAGGGAAGACCTGAATTAAAATCCAGCCTCAGACATTTACTAATTGGGGAAATTAGTTGAGGAACCTGGACACGTCACTTTACCTCTGACTCAGTTTCCTCATCTGTAAAATGAGGATAATAATAGCCCCTCCCTTCCAGGGTTGTTGTGAGGATCAAATGAGATAATAATTGAAAAATGTTTAGCACAGTGTCTGGCACATAATAAGCAATATATAAATGGCTGTTGTCATTAATAACTATAAACCATGTCATACCAATTTCAACTCCACAGTTTTATCCACTACTCCTCAAAACCTTTCTAAGCAAGATCTTGTTTCAAATTTCAAGCAGGACAATTACGAGCAGTATGATCCTGGGAAATTTACTTAATTTCTAGGTTCTTCAGACATTTCCTATAGCTATTAATTAATTCCAATTCACTTGCATGTCAAGCATTACATTCCTGATGTCAAGATCCTCTTCCAGAATGAAGGACAAACAAAAACACTGGCTACTCATTGGTGGGGGAGCAATGATAATAGCAGCACTTCTTCCATTGATAAAATCACAGGTGCATCCCTTATTTGTGTATTTAGTAAAAAAAAAAAAAAATCTGTTCCTTTTTTCCCCTTATTATAGAACATTCCTTATGGGAGTTGGATAACTTAATGCTCATTTTTGGTAAGTTTAATAAAAGGTCTTTTTTCCCCTTCTGTTTGTGGGAGGCAGGAGACCTGGGTTATGAGAGAAGCAGATGCTATGCATTTTCCCCTGTTTAATAACGATCTCTTAATGCTTCACTGTTTTGTTTTGCCAGTAAGATGGCAGATGATTTAACTTGTTTATTTCCAGATTATCTATGCAAGATTTCATTTCAAAAAAATAAAAGGCAAGATCTTGAGGTTAGGGTTCATTTGTTCAGTCTTTTTTTATCCCCAATACCTAAACAGAAGCTAGGCACCTCATAGCTTAATCCAGGGAAAAGAACATTGATTCCAGGGTTAGAGGCATGGATTCAACTTTTGCCTCTTGAGCATTTGCCTCTGTAACACAGGACATGTCATCATCTCTGTGTGCCTCAGTTTCCTTATCTGTAAAACAAGAGGATTGTACTGGATGGCCTATGAGATCCCTTATAGCCCTATATCTTTGATTCTATGAGTTGAACAGTCAAATAAATGGGAAAGAGGTTGGTAAGTAGCTGTAATTGTGAAACATTATTTATTGTGTTTTCTGGTGCATGGTTTTCTGTCCATGGGCAAGGGTGGATTATGCCATTTTTCTTTTCTTTTTTTAGATAGATATGACATTCAACTTTTCTTTTGATCAGTACTCTCAGCTATCCAAGTCTGTGGGAAATACTCCACCTTTCCACTATTGTCACTATAGTTTCCTTTAAAAGAAACAAAACCACAACTATTGATGATAAAAATCAAATAATATTTCTTCCATGAAAATAAAATAAAGTCTAGTGGAAATATTTTGAATCGGATCTTATGAATTCAAATCATCTGTCACTTGTCACCTGCATGACTTTGGGAAGTCATTGGCCCTTTCCTGCCTCCTATAAAATAGGACTAGGTGACCTCTTCCAGCTCAATACTACTGCCTTAGAATTCTGGGAGTGAATATGCCAGTGAGTCTGCCACCCTCTGTCAATATAAACCTCAGCATGTATTCATCCATCCTCCTTGTCACCTCCCTGGGTTCCTTTTTAATTGTCATTCTCTCTTAAAGCCCAATTCCTATTAAATTATTCAACATGCTGTAATGTTTATATGATCAGAGTAATTATTATAATTACGCACCATGGATTTTCATAATTAATGACCTCCACCAAACTTCATTTCATATAAAAAGTGCTCAAAATGGGAATTGACGTTCTTATCCCTGAGGTCATCAAAATGACTTTAAATTGAAGGGGATTTTTGGCATTGGGGAAAATAAAAGATTCTCCTGGGTTCAATTTAGGGTATATCATTTATTTGTTTTTTTGGTGGTTCTCCTGGAGGCTGTAAACTTGCCTTGGGGGAGGTTCCCACCCTGTAGAGAAGAAAATTAACCTAGTGCTTCATGTTAACTCATCCCTGAGGTTCCCAATAATATGAGACTCAGGTCTGCAAAAGACATCATTATGCTTTGTTTCCTTTGATCCATAGAACATTCCCTCACATTTAAGGTAAGAATGCTCAAATTCAGAGCTAAGTGACTCAGCCATGATTACACAGCTAATATAAATGAGATGTGGTCATAGGACCCAAACCCAGGCCATGGGTTGGTAGATGTATAGCCAGAACAATCTTATAGGAAATGGAGACCAACTCCTTCATTTTACAGATGAGAAAAGTGAGGCACAGAGACTAGCTTAAACTCATTTGTGGAAAAGAAGATTTGAATCTCCATACACTTATTGATTCTGAATTAGTCATTCTTATCCACAACACCAAGAGTTCTCTGGTGTCCTATAGTGAGAACTGCTTATTGGGAGACATATAAGGGCAATTAAGTGGTACAGTGGATAGAACACCAGGTTTGGGGTTTAGAAGATCTGAGTTCAAATATTGCTAGCAACTTCCTAGCTCTCTGATCCTGGGCAAGTCACTTACCCCTGCTTTCCTGAGTTTCCTTCTCTGTAAAATGAGCTGGAGGAGGAAATGGCAAACCACTCTGGTATTCTTGCAAAGAAAACTCCAAATGGGATCACAAAGAATTGAACACAATTGAAAATTACTGAACACCCATAAAAAAGTAATTACAAAGATGCAGGAAAAATGTTTTTAAATTGTTTTAAAATGTAATTGGGGAAGGAAAAAGGAAACCAACATTTATTAAACATCCACTGTAGCAGGTACAATGCTAAGTCCTGGGACTACAAATACAAAAGATGAACCTTGCCCTCAGTAGTCTTATATTCTAAGAGTCAGATTGGACTGTGTATAGCTGTACTGGATTATCATAATGCAGTGGTGAAAACTCTAGATTTGGAATCACTGCATCTGAATTCAAATTTCTGGTTTTGCTATTTATTCCCTGTGTGATGATAGGCAAAACACTTCTATTCCCTGGGCCTCAATTTCTTTATCTATAAAATGGGGGGTTGGACTTAAACAGAGTTTTTAAATATAAGCATGTGGAACACAACACTGCCAAGGTCAGCCCAAACCATGTGAAAATATAGTTCCTATCTGATTTTAATATGGTAATGTATAAATTAAAAAAAAGAAATATGCATGTATGTGGTTTTCTAACTCTTTATGAACCTATAGGGATCCTTATATATATATTTTAGTGGTCCCTATTTCTATTTGAGTTTGACATACCTGGATTAAATCATCTGTAATTTCCCTTGGGAATATATATCTGTTATCATTCTCCATGGTGATACTTGAAGAGATTCCTGGGTTTTTTTGGTCCCCTGGGCTTAGCTGTACTCACTCAGGCTAAGCAGAACCAGTCATGTCCTGAAAGCAGACAGAGATTATTATGCAAATAATCAAGATCTCTATAGGCATGGGCACTATCATTTCTTCTCCTCAACTCTTTGGGAACTTATGGAATATTCAGAATGCCCTACGAACTTAAAGTCCAGTTATCTTCTGAGCTTTGACTAATTTTAATATCACATGAATCTTAGCCTAACTCTGAATGAACTCTGGATATATTTAATTGTAGCAAGAAGGTCTAGTCAATAAAGGAAGGAAATGAGCCATTTTATAGTATCTAGTATGTGCCAGGAAGTGTGCTAATCACTTTACAAATATCATTTCATTTGATTCTCACAACAATCCTGAGAGGGAAGTGTTATTATTCTCACTTTACAGTTGAGGAAATTGAGGCACACAGAGATAAAGTGACTTGAATAGGATTATACAACTAATTAGTTTCTAAGGCTAGATTTGAACTTATCCTGACCCTGGAATTCAAATACACAAAGTTGATATTATTTATTGCTATTCTGTTTACCAGCTAAGATCATTTCAATTGCTCAGAGATGGAACTGTGATTCTAATTCTTAGAAGCAAAAAAACAAAAAAACAATAACAACAAAAAACATGATTCTAGGTTATCGTCCATGAGACCAATATTTTATTCAGATGTTTTTCTTCATTTTTTTAATCATCTTCCTCCTTATGCTAGGATTTCGCTTCATAGCTTGAGATGGAAGTGATCTAGGAATATATGCAATCTAACTTTCTTCGTTAACTGATATCTTCTTAAAAACCTATTTTCATCAAAGTGCAACTTAAATGTCCTCTGCTTTGGAAGGATGGAATTTTCTGAAAGCCTTTAGCTATTAATGACCTTCCCCTACCCTCACTTACTTCCCCCCAAATGGGGGATAGAATGTAGGGGACTGTTTCATTTTTGTTTTCCTATTCTCAATCCCTAGAACAGGTGACCGATGTTCTTATTGTGATGTAGCCAAGTGGCTCAGTCAATAGAGTGCTAGACCTTGGGAATCCAGAAGTCTTGAGTTGGAATCCTGTCTCAGAAACTTTCTGCCAGGTATTATACCTGAGGGCAGCCGGGTCTTACCTCTTCCGGAGCTTTGGTGAGCATCCAGACGTGCCTAGCGTATTCTCCAAGGAGAGTCACAAGCCAGAAAAAAATGAAATAAAGATATTCTTTATTGAGACCTTCCTTTACAGCAAGCCAGCCTC